>PVHY01016484.1:0-33635 GCA_004024945.1 Uropsilus gracilis
GCCCAGCTATTTTTTGGAACTAGGTCTCGCTATGGGACCCAGGCGAGACTCGAACTGTGATCCCTAGTCCTTGCCACTTCATAGGCTGAAGCTTACAGGCATGAGCCACCGTGCCCAGCTGGTTTCATCACTTCTCCTTACTCCAGTTCATCATATAAACTATGAGACATTGCTGGAGTTGGCTTTGCAAGCACACTGTCATGCCACTGCTCTCGCGTAACCCAATTATAAAGCCAACCCTTGCTCTGGGCTGCAGGCTGTCTTGCCCTTTATCTCTAATGCTCAGGTATGTCTCTCACCTCAAGCAGAGAAGCCATGGGATCATAGAACAGTACCTGCAGGTGACTTCAGAGGACAGATTTTTAGACCATTACCAAGCTGACCTTGTTAGAAGTCAAGTGTTAATGCAGTTCAGGGAGCAGTTAGGAAAAAAAGTCCTCGCCCGGACACAGTTTGTCCATGAGTATCTGGGGTTTTGCTCACGTGGGGACCCAGACCTTGCTGCAGGATGCTCTGTCCCAGCACCCCACGCATCTGAACTCCTACTCACCCACTAAAGCATGTCCCTTAGCACCCAGCACAGTGCTAAGGAGACACAAGTGCCAAGAAATGCTAACTAAGGCGTGGCTAACAGGGCCCTCTCTCATAAAGGTTTCTCTGTTCACCTTGATCAGAATCCAATTCTCTTTCTTCATTATACCATGGCCTCTAGTTTTCTATTTCACAGTCAGCACTAACATCATAACCTTGTATCATAGCTTTTGTCTGTCTCCTCCATAAAACCATCCACTTGAGGCACAGTGCCTGGCACAGGCGGAGCTCTGTGTTTGCTGAACTGGATACGGGGTATGAAGCTAGATAGTCACCTGCAGCTGTGTGTGCAGTGTGTATTCAGATGTGCATCCCATGCCAGACAGACTCTGGCCCTGTCATCAGGAGTGGAAAACAACAAAGCAGGAGATAAAATAGGATAAAGCTCTGACCTAAAAACCACTCAGGTCTGCTGTCAAATCCCTGCTCTCCCTTTGGAAGAATACATAACCCTCCTTAAACCTCAGTTTGCTCATCTGGTAATGCAGCACGTATCGCAGAGACTATGGAAGAGATTAAATGAGGTGACGATGTGGAGGTGACAGAGGGGGTTCCGAGAACAAGCGAATCTGCTAAATCCAGGAAAGTCCTAGACAAACCAGAAGAGTTGGTCCCCCTAAATGCCCAGGACAGAACCTGGAACACAGCAGAGGTGAGTGAATGCTGGTAGTGTCCTGGCATGAACTCCCTCCCCTGATGCCCCAGCTGTCTTCTTGCCCAGCTCATCACATGCTGCATATCCCACTCGCTATGACCCTAACGCCCAGCCCTAGGCTCATGCTCGTACACCAACACTCAGAGTGGAATGGATGCGACGCAGGTCAGACAGCCGCAAATACTGACTTGATGACCTTGGGCAGGGAGGTGGTGTCCAGCTGGTAAATGGACAGGTCGAAGAGGGTGGTAAAGTCCCGTGGGTTCTCGTCGCCCTCCTGGAGACACACGCGAAGCTGCTCTGACAGGGCGGCTATGTCAGGCAACATCATGTAGTCAGAAATCTGAAAGCCACAAGAGGGATCCTTTAAGCAGTGCAGGAGTAAGAGTTGAGTCTGTGAAGTCACCAATGTCACAAGTCTAAATCTGCAATATTTGTAGTCCTTTGCCCAGAGATGTCACTGCTTTCATCATGGACAACTAAACCTTAAATAAGTCACTTTATGTAGCAAGAACAAAAGTCATCCGGAGCTGACTAAATCTAACCCTCTAGTTACCCAAGCCCAGCTGGAGAAACGTACAAGGCAGCTGGGCAAAGGCAGAACGCAGGCTGTATAATGCTTGTGAATCTGAATCCACCTGAGTAGATTACCTAGTTACAAACCAAATTTAAATAAATGCATCTAGCAACAAAAAGTTTATTCCTAAAATCCTGCTGAACTGCATTTAGCCTTGACATCTAACAAGGCCAAAACCTTGGTCAGTTTAAAAATGGGTCATCTGATGTCACCTGTTACATACTGTTGAGTTTTCAAGAGCCAACACTTGAGATGCATCTGAGCAGAAACGAGAAGAGAGGGCAAACAAGTACGCTTTTCTCTGTATTCCCCAAGGGTCAGTAATTGTCACATTTTCAGTCTTTTTCTCTCTGGCCAAGAAACAAGGGAGGAGCATAAACAACAAATAACTGCCCTTCCTGAACTACCTGGCTGCATGCAAGGCAGGGGTGAGAAACGGGCACAGAGACTCCAGCTCTGAGGTTAAGTCTCATCTCTGCACGGAGGCTGCAACGAAATTCTGGCTGAGAAAACCATCCTGCCAAGGTGTCCAGGGTCCAGGGTTCAAGACTACTGGTTTTCATGACTTCCTGGTAGATTTGAAGTTTAAAACTTTACAGGTAAATTCTGTCAGCTCTTGACTGAGCTACCACTTTAGTCTTAAATATCATTTAAAACTGAGTCACCAGTCTGGGCTTGAAACCCAGAATTTTGACATAACAAGGTATGACCTGAAATACTAATGGGGAACCTCAGTATTTCAAAATGCCTTGGTTGCCATGTCATTGGATCGAACGTTCTACTTTCCAAAGCCTTCCCATACAAAGTTCATTTTCCCCAGGCCTCACATCTGAAGGTTCTAGGAAGCCACACAGTTTCAGAAAAACAAGACGATCTTCCATTCCTAGTCAGCCCTGTGTCCTCTGTGGGGCACAGCGAGCAGAGCAAAGGCACAGGCTTCAGAATCAGCCTGGCAAGACATCACTAACACCTAGGCCACGTTGTTAATCTAAGTGGGGACTCTGAAAAATTCATCTGCTTCGATCTCCTCCGCTAGAAAAGAGGAATGACAAAGCAGCCATGGAGAACAGGCGCCAATGCAGGCCCTTTTAGTGGTGCTCCCATGGTCTGTGTTCCTCTAACCGGACCGGCAGCTGCCAAAGACGCCGTCCACCTGAGTTGGGTCCTGTGGGATCTGAAAGGCAAATTCCTGCCTGTACCCAAATTCTTTCATCAAGGGGGTTTCTACAAGAGAAGTTAGGCAAAACATCCATGCATATATGTTCCCACATAAGGAACTATTTTAAACATGAAGCTGTCCTATTTCCTGACCTGTCAGCCCCTGGGAGCCCACATCCTCGTTTAGGGAGGAGCAGTCGGCAGACTGCCACTGCTGCCGTCTCCTTGCCCAGCTCCTGCTACTCACTGCCAGGAAATAATGTTCCTGACAGTTTGGAGCATAAGAACCACAGAAGCATGTGGAGCATGAGTAAGTGGACTTTGTCAGGAGACTGGGCTCAGGGCACAGCTCTGCACTGGCAGGTTATTTCAGCACACTGCCAGCTTGCAGAGCTGCGGTTTCCCCAATTATAGAGCGTCAAGATCATCTACCTCCCTGAGAAGATGACAGAAGATGATTTCTACGCAAGAGTTGAATATATATAGTACATATATAAGTTTTATATAACATAATTTTTAAAGCCTTATGGATATAAGCACTCCTTAGACCTTTAGTCTGGTAAGTAAAGTTTTGTGTAAGAGAGTAGCCTCACGATCATCCTGTGAGACAGCGCAGGTATCAGTGCCCACAGAAAGGTAAGATGAAAAAGCTCAGAGATTATCTGTGTAGGGTTCAAGACTTAGAGTGGAACAGAGAATGCCGATACTGGCTCCACCATCCCCCTTGTCTGTAAACATTACCAGAACACCTCGAGGACTGTGGTTTGAAAGGAAGCAAAATTACAGTTTAAAACTTAAATTTTGATGATCTTTCCTTCTCCATGAAAATATTTTTATATTGTTCATATTTCTGAAAGAAGTATTTCTCTATAGACACTGATTTTCAGTTTAGGCCAGGGAGCACATTTTAAATTTCAATTATTATACATCTATATCTATCTATGTAAATATAAAAATAGAAAGAACTCCACTCCCAATTAATTCTAATTATTATAATTTGTTGTTTCATTGTTTTTTAGAGTGAGGCCTTCGCCTCCCAGAAAGCATCACTTCTTTCCATCTTATAGTAAGCTAGTTACCTCTCTCATATACAAATATATGTGTGTTTGTGCATACGCACGTGTTTGTATTTTTTTCTTTTAAATACAGTGATGATGAGAAATTGAACATATTTAAAAGTTTTCTGATTCACAACTTCCTACCTCTGGGTCCTCAGCATCAATCTGGTTTAGGTGGATATCTTCTGTGGTGAGCCACTGGAAAACAACATCCTAGATAAAAGAAACAAACACAGGATCAGACACTTTGTAATCTGAGAAAGCCAAGGTCAAGAGAGTTAAATCACTCAAGAGAAACCTGATTAAGGATAAAAGATGACAACAGTGATTTCAAAAGGGGTAGCCACCCTATGCTTAGTGAAATTACATGAAAACGTCAACATTTCCCTTATCCTAATGCAACTTTCACTCTGAGACATTTATCTTAGGACAGTCCTCTCACCACAGCCACAATTATAGAAACTACTCAAGCCCCAAAGAAATCTGTTTAATGTGCTGATCAAAGTCTGAAGAAAACGATGAATGACCTAGATGTCCCCAGAATGTGTCTAGAGACACTGCAACTCCATATGGATTCCAGAGAAACAAAATCTCAATCTCCCAAAACAACCATTAGAGTCCATGAGGTTGAAGGACTTTATTTCATTCACATCAAATTTCCTCCCCCAGCAGGTGCCTCACAGGGATCACACCAGCCCTGATGTGCATGTCTGTGCATCCATCACCCTTCATAATGTGTGTGCTTCCAATGCCCTGCCGAGTAATTGCAACACCTGCACCCTCTTCCCCACATCAGTCACTGATGAGTGCCTGCAGAACTCCTAAATACCTCTCACGCCACACAGATTCTTGGAACTCATACTTTCGCTCCCTTCCAGTTGCCCCTCTCGCCTAGTTGACTCAACCAGCCTCCAAACCTGCTCCAGGCTGCCTCTTCCCTTCCCCCTTCCACACAGCACAGAGGAATCTTCCTAAAACACAACTCTGACCATACCCAAGGTTCCTGTGGCTCCCTGCAGCAAATGTGAGAAGCTAAATGTGAGGCCAGAGTCAGGCCCCACCTTTTCTCCAGGGTCACCCAACCTGGAATATTTGAGAACCTCTGCTGCCACATCCTCTGGGGCTACATCTCTGTCTCTCTCTCACTCCTTGTGCTATGATGATCTTTCTAAACCTGCCTGACTCAGCTTTGTATTCTCAGTGATGGGCACAGATGACTGACTGCCAGTTTTAAATGAATAAATGAACCTGCATTTTTTTTTAATGACATGAAAACTATACTAACACATTATATAGTAATGTGATGAAAAAGAAAAATATACCATGATTTTGCTGTTTTCTTCTTTATCCAAATACTGGTCACTGAACATGTGACACGAGCCAAGCACAACCAGCTTCCCACCTTGGTTCTGCAGATGATAAAGCAGTGTCAGCTACTCAGTCCTCAAATGTACCAGGTCTGCCTTAGTCACCCCAGTTACCATGATCATGTGAGTACCCGATTCATATCAGGATGTTAGCAGTCTAGAAATATCAACCACGGTAATAACTATATCCTGATCTGCCTCTCATTTTAGACACGTCTGTATTCTTCAATATGATTTCAACAAAAAGTACTATGAATTGGTTCGGCGGTATTTTCCCACTGTTACCATAGATGAAGATCATAATTCTAAAGGAAAGAAAGGTAAGTCCAATAATAGTTTGTACAAATTAAAGACATGTATGGAACCAAAGATATTTAACTAAGACCCAAACAGAAAACTAAGCCACAAGCATGAAAATTTCACAAAGGAACTAGATAAAAAGGGGGAAAAAAATCTCTATTACTATTTTTCAATAAATCAAAAGAAAGTATTTTGCCTACCACAACAGTAAATATGAAATATGGTTATAAACAATGTTGGTCAAGTTTCAGTGAAATAAGTTTCCTGAAACAGTCAACATTACAACAAAACAGCCTGAAATAAACCAAAAACTCATGCACAATTTTATAGTCATAATCACAAAAAATGAGAAAGTGAATGTCTTAACTACAGAAAAATGGTCACTGAACCCTCCTTGAGGGTTAACTTACATGCTAAAAAGGGTTTAGTGACATGGAAAATGCTTCTGTAATAACATTTGGTTGAAGAAAAAAAGTATGCCATAAATTGTACATGTATCCTACTTTAAAGCCTTTGAGGTAAACACACAAAAATGAAACACAAGCAAAAATGGGAAAGAATGACTTTAAACTATCAGCAGCCTGGGCTGCTTAGAGTATATGGTAGCCTCAGAAAATGGTATGGCTAGCTTTGCATTTTTCAGTTTGTCTACAGTTACGTATACATTGGATTTGTAATAAGAAAAAGTAGTATTAAAATTAAAAACACAAAACAAGACCAGCTTTTTAAGCAACATCACATACAGGAATAGGCATCAGGAAAGAGTTACAGCTAGGCCACAGAGATCAAAAGATACAAATCCACAAATTGCATAAATAAAATGAAATTTTCAGAACAAACTTTGACTTATATCACATTAAAAGCAAATGTTTCTTAGGGGGGAAAAAGCACACTCCTCCTCTACCCTAACCATTGAAAAGAGAGCAGTTACTGAGAAGAGGAAGTGAATTTGGTGGAATTCTAGAGAGGAAGGGGAAGTAACTAACTCAACCGTGCTGTGATTTGAATCTACATGTGTAAGTAAATATGGAAAGAGAAAGGACTTTCATTCTTAGTACGAATCACATTCAGAATTTGTGTTAATGCTATTTTCTTCTTCCTACCTATATTTATTTCAAATAGATCACAGACCGTTCTTCAATCTCTTTATTCTGTCCTGATGGAGTCTACCGTTACCTTCAGGATCTTTTCCCAGCGTCTGCCTGTAACTTATTCCAGTTAAATAAGAGGATGGCTATTCAAGGACTACTTTGCCCCTTCAATCAGTGGAAGGCATATCTACCCCAAGATATAAAGGCTCTATATATCTACCCCAAGATATAAAGGCTCAATGATGGCAATGACTCCAAGCAGGGAGGCTGAATGCTGTGCCAGCACTTCTGTTCTCCAGGATGGAGAGAGACCCAGCCCTGGGAACACCATGTTCAAGATATACAGTTAAGAATAACAGGTAAGGCCGGGCGTGGTGGCGCATGCCTATAGGTGGCAGCCTAGGAAGCCACGGCTGGGGCTAGGGATCGTGATTCGAGTCCCGCCGGGGGCACATAGCTAGACTTAGTCCCCAAAAAATAGCTGGGCATGGTGGCACGCGCCTGTAATCCCAGCTACCTGGGAAGCTGAGGCTGGGGATTGCTTGAGTCCATGGTACCCTGGGCAACATGAGCCTGCGGTTCCACAGGCAAAAACAGTGAGACCTATTCTCAAAAAAAAAAAAAAAAAAAAAAAAGAGTGACAGGCAATAAACTCTGAAAAAAACTGTTAAAACTGTTTACCAGTCTGTGAGGAGAAAACGGGTTTTAAATGGTTAAGAGATGATTGAGAAGATGATCATCTCATGAGAGAGAATTGTCACACTTAGCACAGTATTTCAAGTCCAACAATTTCTATGCACATATAAATGAGATCAAATAATTAGTTTTAGTGTTAATCAGAAGTCCCTTAAAATACTGTCTTACTGCTTTTGTGCCTATAAAGCTAGCAGTTTGTGTAACTGAAATTTTTTCACATTCTGAATTACTTAGTAACAATTTAACACAGCTATTTGGGAAAGGCTGATGAGTATAAAAGCAATACAAATTTTGTCTAAATCTTACCTCTCAAAAATTACATAGATGTTTATTTACTTTCTAATTAAATGAAGTTTAACGATTTTAATTAGAGATTCTAAAGATAGGAGAGAAAGGCAACACCCAGGTGCTCACAAAGAAATGGAATTATGAAGACCTTAGAGTCATCTGGGGCCCAGAGGAAAAGTGCAAGGTCTACGGGTACACTGCCCAGGTGACAGAGGAAGGAGAATTTAGCCAGCGTACTAAACAGAAGTGTGGCAGGGGTCGCTATGAGGAGAGTTGGGTCCTTGGTGACCACCTGTGCATGACCTGTTCATGATCATGTCTCCAGGATCAGAATGGAAAATCAGCCCCCTGATATCCTCCTGGGGTAAATGAAGTAACATTGCCATGACTGTGCATTTTATGTAGTTTGCTAACACAACCTTCCCTCGCATGGATTCTCTTACATGAAGTGTCCAGTCATAGAGAGGGAGAATGCTATTTTAAGAGCGACAACACAGGTAAGCCTTATGCTATCCTTGAAAAGCTCTGGCTTTAGAATGTTGAAAGGCAGGTTTAGGGCATTGACTCCATCACAATTACCAGATAACAGACGGTTTCCCCATCAAGTAAAATACAGGTAACAGAGCTACTATTTTGAAAGACTATTGTGAAGAACAAGGAAGTGTCTGGAAACTCCTCTGGAAACAGTAGTGGGTAATGCAATGTTTTATTATTTCAATAATATAAATACTATACCCACCCATATCTAAAGAAGACTGTACCTTCGAATGGTAAAAAGCCAAAATGGGTCTGTTAAGCGGGAAACACACAGAGCCGGTGGACAGAACAGCCACTGCTGGCTTCATGACATTCAGTGTGGCACCAAATGGATACACGAAGGTGAGAGCCCTGCTTGAAGAATTAGGAAACATTAAAAAAAAAAAAAAAAAGACAAAAACCCAACCTGGAAGCTAGTCATGTTTCTTGAGCAATTATCACATACAAAATGTCTTCTAAGCTTTGGTTTATTTACTCAAAAATTGCTAAAACTCTAGATACAAAATTATTAAGCATTTAAGAAATATAAATGTAAATAAACAATTTGTAATCTTATGCGTAAGTGACTATAACTGGAAGAACTGTATCAATAGACTATTTTAATTACAAATGCTTTATATTCTTGAACTACATAAAAACATTTAATTTCTATGGGGCAAAACACCCCAAAGTGAAAAGTTACATTCAGAAAAATGTTGGTAATAATATGAGTTCTTATAAATTAATAAGAAAAAAATCAATAGAAAAATTATCAATAAGCAGCAAGAAATTCACAGTTCAGTCAGTCAAGTCATCCTGTTTATTCACTAACATAAAGAAATGCAAGTTCAAAGGGTATTTTCTTCCTTTCTTTTTTCCACACATTGAAAGGATAGGCTCATTAGGAAAAGAAATAAAAGACACCTACAGAGACACAGGTAGGCAGAGAGCCACTGCTGCTTTATGAAAGGAAAAGGTTTTTGAAATAAACTCACAGGAGTCAGGAGAGCTGCCAAGAGAGTATTTCAGGAAAATAGCCCAACTGGCAAGGACATGTTCATGGGGACTGTCAGCACTACACACCATCAAAGGCAATTTGGCAACCTACCACATTTGGCAGTGCATCAACTGGGAGACTGCTGACCCAGAAATGCCAACATTAATAATCCAGTCTGCTAAAATACCAGCATAAGTTGTGCATACAAAGATGTTCACCTTGTGCCTTATTATTTATGACAAATATAAACTGTAATAATCAGGAGAAGTTAAGAATACAGGTATGAAACAGAATGTCCAGGTTTGAAACTACATTCTGACCCTCATTGGTTAAGTAAACTTAAATAATTAACCTGTTTTTTCTTTTAAATCTACAATCTTATATGATTCTTGTTGAGGACTAAATGTGGCAATTCATACCTATCATATAGCTAACTGCTCAATAATGGTATTATAGAAGCAAAATAATATAAATTACCCAAATGTTTAACAGGAGATTGGTTACACAGTCATTATAGCTACCTACATTTATATATATAGACATCTAGGAGATCTAGACATCTAAATATCATACTGTTAAGACTATCTGGGGGAGAGGAAAGTGAATTTACAGTGGAGTGAAATATTCATGGGTTTTTTTGGCGAGATTTACTTTTATAATCATAAATTAAAACTTCATTTTGAAAAATCAGACTCGTCTACGGCCATACCACCCTGAACGCGCCGGATCTCGTCTGAAAAACCAGACTCTTCACAGTAACAAGCACATCCTCTTTAGGCAACCAAGAGACACACTCACTGGGCATTGTTTCCATTGCCTTCCTCATCAATGATTCCAGGCACAGCCTTCCCAGCAGCTCGGCTAATTTCCCTTGAAGGAAAAATTAAAATCAATAAACAAACAAAAAAAATAGGATTTCACAGTGCATTCATTAACACTAAGAATGAAGAGGAAAAAATGAATTTGCTGACCTGTTCAAGATACAACTTTTAAAAATGGAATAAAAATGTGGGCAAAACTTTCTAAGAACTACACTTAAGAAACCCCTTTCAGGATACATCAACAGCTGGCAAAAAAAGGAAAACATGAACAGCTGAGAGTACATGAAACTAAAAAGCTTTTGTACAGCAAAAGAGATAATAACCAAACAAAAATAAACCCAACCAAATAGGAGAAATTTTTTGCCCTCCATACAAGCGGTAAGGGCCTAATAACAAAGATACACAAAGAACTCACACAACTTAACAAACACAAAGCAAAAAATCCAGTCAAAAAAACGGGGAAAAGAACTAAAAAGACACTTCTTCAAAGGGAAAATACAAATGGCCAATAGGCATATGATAAAACGCTCCACATTACTAATAATCAGGGAAATGCAAATAAAAGCCACAGACATACCACCTTACACCAGTAAAAATGGACCATATAAAAAATACGGACAAGTGCTGGAGTGGATAAGGAGAAAAAGACTACTCTTACACTGTTGGTGGGAGTGCAAACTGGTTCAGCCACTATGGAAGGCTGTATGGAGGTCTGTCAAGCCACTGAAAATGGAGCTACCATTCGACCCAGCAATCCCATTACTGGGAATCTACCCAAAGGTCACAAAAACACTAATTCAAAAAGAAACATGCACTTGGATGTTTACAGCAGCACTATTTACAATCACTAAGATATGGAAACAACCCAAATGCCTTAAAATTGACGAATACTGAAAAAGATGTGGTATATCTACACAATGGAATATTATTCATCAATCAAAGAAGAAAAACTTATGTCATTCGCAGCAACATGGGTGGAGCTAGAAGGAATTGTTAGTGGAAATAAGCCAGAAAGAAAAAGAGAAATATGGGATGGTCTCACTTATAAGAGGAATACAGGGAAAACAGACAAATGGATAATTAATTTAAAACTGCCAACAGAACTGAAGCATAGAGTAATAGAGAGGGAGGAGGGTAAAATTGGAGGAGGGGGAGGGCACAAGAGATAAAGATGGTTCACAGATGACAAGGTGATGGGAGAACCTCAGGGTAGACAATGATGATATATATTATATATATATATAAAAGCATGCATATATATAAAAAATAAATAAAAAACTCAAAAAAATAAAGTCCCATCCCACCTCCAAAATAAATAAATAAATAAAATAAAGATGCAGTAAAGACACATGCACACTCCTCTTTCGGGAAGCTTCCAGAATTTAACATAAAAATACAGGGTAGGCCGGGCATGGTGGCTCATGCTTGTAAGCTTCAGCCTATGAAGCGGCCGGGGCTAGGGATCGCGGTTCGAGTCCTGCCTGGGGCCCGTAGCGAGAACTAGTTCCAAAAAAAATAACTGGGCGTGGTGGTGCGCGCCTGTCATCCCAGCTACCTGGGATGCTGAGGCTGGGGATTGCTTGAGTCTGTGGTACCCCGGGCAACGAGAGCCTGCGGTTCCACGGGCAAAAATAGTGAGACCTAGTCTCAAAAACAAAACAAAACAAAAATACAGGGTAAATTCCTCGTGAGTTCTGAGGGAGGGGTCTATAGCTAGATCCACATTCTAATTCTATGTTCTAGATTCTGTGTCAGCTGACCTAGCAGAGTATCTGGCATTCAAGTATGGAATCATTTCGAATCAAGGGAAAAGCTCATGGAGAGAACTTGGTGTTGTCCCAAAGTCCTTCATTTGTTTCAGGACCCAGTGATGCCATCAGGACACTGCACATTCTCCACCCAGTGACCCACTCAGGATGGGCATGTGACCTAAACCAGGTTACAGCAAATCTCAGGACTACTCTTACCAGTGGGACTGAGCATACTTTCTTGCCCTCGATGGTGTGGGTATGAATTTAGCAACTGTTAAAATTATTTAGTACCCCCCTCCTTCCCCCACAACCCGTTTCCCCAGGACAGCAAAGCCAAGAAAGTTGCAGAGAAATGGGACTGGAGCCCTGATATCATGAATCTTTCATTCAATGTGTATCCAAAACTTGCCCTACTTCTAGGCTTTTCAATTATTGATTCAATGGAGTTTTTTTATTGCTTAATTCACTTGACTAGGGTTTTCTATTACTTGCAGTAGAAGATGTTTTAACTGACAAAAAGGGAAAGGAGAAATAAATTTTCAAAAGATGGGAGGATTTTAATTTGATGGATGAGGAAGTAAGAGAATAATTACAACAAAATAAAATAATGGGTCGGGCATGCTTTTAATCACAGCCTATGAAGCGCAAGGCCAAGGCTAGGAATCGCTCATGGGTTCGAGACCCGCCTGGAGGTTTGAGACTTGTTTAGGGCAACACAGCGAGACCTAGTCTCATAAAATAGCTGGGTGTGGTGGTACATGCCTGTAATACTAGCTATGAGGATGCTTGAGTCCGTGGTACCCTGCGCAATATGAGCCTGCGGTTCCCTGGGCAACGAATCGAGACCTAGTCTCAAAAATAAATAAATAAATAAGATAAAAATGAGGGAGGAGAGGAAGAAGAATGAAAAGAATGTGTGAGAAGAGATGAAGGCAGATTCATGCAGGAAAGATGAGAGCCACATGTAGAGACATTTCTGCATTCAACATGCTCACCTGTTCAAGACTCCATTGGAAACTAGAGCTTCTTTAGGATGGAAGTATTTATAATACACATTTCTAACGACAGCATCTTTAAGGGGAAAAGAGGAAGATATATTTTAGATTAGAAAAAAGTTGATTATAGATATACACAAACTGACATGCAAGGAACCCTGAAACTCTATTCCAGTTTCTCTTGTTTTATTTTATCCCTCAACCCCCCACCACTATTCCTCTTGTTGTACACATGAAGGACGTACTGCTGGTGAGACCCTAGCTAGATCACACATGCTCAGGGGAGGGCTTTGCATTAGACTACAGGCTCAGAGGCTACAACAGGAGTACTAACTAGTGCCTCTATCCAAATAATATTTACCATTATTAACCATGATTCCATACTCTTCTAGAAGAAAGTTAATATTGGTGTCAAATCTGGACTCCCCCCCTTCTCCTAGCATCACGAGGATATTGCCACCGCCATCAAGGTATTTCTTCAGGACTTCAAACTATGCAAAGGAAAAAAACAACTTATGAATATACACAAAGACTTTTGTCTAGAAAACTTTGAATAAAACTTAAAAAATTCTTAAGTGGGTGAAAAACATACATTTTAAATCTGTAAGACACGTAACATAAGTACATGTAAGGATATCAAATTTACTCTCTATGAGATTCCCAAGCTTGTCTTTAAACACAGAATTCAAAAAGTGACATACTGCCCGCTCTCTATATGGAGAGCAAATCCAAAGTGGAAAGTTGTTAGCAAAAGGAAGATCTCCGAATGTTGCCAAATCGAGGGTGATGTGTAGGGGTGCAATCTGCCTGATCTACCCATACCTTCTCCTTACTGCCTGCCAAGAATATCAGAGTGAAGGCATTTCCTCTCTCCCAGAGAGGAACCTTCCTCAAGTCACTGCCTGATCAAGCCAGAGTGAGAAAATCCACTCATCTCTTGGGACATTCTCCTGTTTTCACAGAGACGTGGGTGGGGGGGGGGGGGGGGGGGGGGGGGGGGGGAGGAAGTCATCTTCTTAATCAGTTTGAGAAAATCTGGGGGGTAGAGGGTGGTCTAGCCCAATAGCCTCTCAACTTTCTTCAAGTACCTCATCAGAAAAAAATTCCCACGCACACTCCTCTGTGTGTGTACGTGTATGTATATTTAGTATGCATGTGAGTATGTATTTCCATAATTATAGATGTACTCCCCAAAAGGAACTTTTAAAAGCATATTAAAGATTGAATAATAAATACAGTTCTTGCTGGTACCCCCGTGGTGCATCACAGCCTCCAACTTTGGAAACCACTCGCCAGACCCGCTCTTCTCATGCAGACTCCCTGAACTTCTTTCTTGTCCGCACCCCTAAATGCAGGAAACACAGGGCAACAACTACCACCACCACCAAGGGCAACTGCTCCCAAATGTAACAAAACTTCATGGATCCTGGCCTCTACACAACTATGCCGTTCATGCGATTCCTGATACTCAATTAGCCTTCATTTCAAAAGGTCAACTATAAAGGCGTACTCCAGCGTTATGCATGAGCAGCGCTCACAGGATGAAATACACACATTATGTTAGTGTCTATACACCCAAACACTCACAATTTTAAGCACACATATGCTTACATTTTTTTACATCACAGCTAGGACACTGACTTTTTAAAAAGTGGCTGTGGGTTATTGTCATGTATCCCTCTCAAGGCAGTGCAACAAAGGGTAGCACTAAAACAAAGGGCAGGTGGCCTGAGAGAGGCAGCAAGCATGGCCAGGGTGACTCGGTGGTAACTGAACACCATCATCAAGCGAGTGTGAGGAGCCAGTGCAGCTGAGGTGAGAAACAGGTAGACTTTGACTTCAGCCTAATTTAAATGAATCTAGCCTAATTCAGCCTAATCTAGCATCTAAAAATCAGAAATTTGTGTTCTGAAACAGAAATTACTGCAGAACAGCAAAGCTAAATTATACAGTCCTTGAGGGGTGTTTATATAATTATATAGTTATACTAGCCCTCAGAAGCCAGTAGCAGTGTCCAGGAAAGCAATGATCTGCACCCTGGAGAAGAACTCTGCTAACCACTGGGGTCAACACAGTGGAAACATAAAAAACACAAGAGAATAGAAAAAAGCAAAAGTTTCTCTCCTTTCCCATCCCACCTCACTCACTCAACTCTAAAGCGAAGGTGTAGTGTCAGAGGCTGGTCTGGAGAGAGGACGTTTTATCAGGCTAATGCAGCAAAGGACTAAATCTGTCAGGGAACCGTGGGTCTTGGAGGGCAATGACTTCCAACTTAGCACACAGAAGTAATGTCTGGCTCCTCTGATCATCTCTCAGCACCCAGACTTTCTCAAAGCTGTCCACTCTTTGGCAAAGACCTGGTCACCTTTGTCTTTGGCTCTTCTAGGTGGAGAATGGATATGGGGAGAGAAACTATATCTCAGTGCAGGAAGAAAGCCCACCAGGCAATAAAGTATTCCCGTGCAGGCCACTGCTCCCCATGTGTACCTTCCCCTGGGGGCTTATGTGGGAACTGGTCAGTGCAATTTTCCCAACTAATAATTTCCACTCCTCTCCACCTGCTCAAACAGTATATCTCTCTCCTGACCTTCGCAGAGGAGAAGGTGGCCTTGCAATCAGGTTGAGAAAACAAGGACAAGAGACACACTCCCCAGTGGGCCTCTTCTCCTGGGGCCAATCAAAGAGCAGCAGGCTTTTTACTGCCTCAGTCTAAGGACCACACTGGCCTCACCCCATTATGCTCTCCTTAACCCCCACCGGCCTCCCTGAACACCAAGGTCCTTCCAAGTTTGTGTGAGAAGGGTTCCCACCAGTCTGTGTCTTTTGGTTTTTGAACTGTCCTAAACATAACAAACTGTAGCATTTTGACCATTTCCAAGCACATAGTTCAGCTGTGTTAAGCACTTTCACCTACTCAGCAACTATCACCATGATCCAGCTCCAGAAGTCTTTTCAGCCTGCAACACTAAAACTCTATAACCACTGAACAGCTTCCCAGTTCCTGGCCATAAGCATGCTACCTTCTCTGAAGGTGACTATTCTAGATAGAGCATATAGGACATCCTCTAGTAGAGGTATTTTTTTGTGACATTGTGTCAAAATTCATTTATGTGATAGCATGTAGTAGAAGTGTCTTCTTTTTGAAAGCTGAATGATAAAGAGTGCAGAGGAGCGCAGTGCAAGTGCTGGGTCGAGAAGGCTGGGTGGTGACGAATGGTGTGTATAAACCAATAGTATTTTGGAATTACTATTTTGGAATTACTGTTGCACCACCAACAGTTCAGAAGGGTTCCAATTTCTCTACATCTTTGCCAATACTGGTTATATGTTATGAGTTTTCCACTTGTGGTTATTTGTCTTTTCCATAAAAGAGTATAAAAATCAGTTTAATTTCAAACAAATTTTTTCTATTTTCAAGGCAAAAATGTGGTAAAGATGGTCGCTATTCAATTTGTTGCTCTGTCTGGCATTTCACACTCATTATCTCATTTAATCATCACAGTAACTCCCTGAGTAAGAGAGATGACATGATTACCTTCAAGCAGCACAGTAAATGGTGAAGCAGGGTTTAATGAGGATTTCAGAGTCCGTGCTTTAACCTTCTCATTATATTTCTTCTTTATGAAAAGTTCTTACCTCAGCTGCAGTGAATTTTTCCCTTGGCCCAGCTGTAATCCACAGTTTCACCCCAATTAGCTTCTCAGACGTGATTTCATCTTTTAAACTAAAAATAAGATTTTAAAGGCAATTGTTAGCTGTTGAGTGCTAACTAGCTTTTGAGTTATTTTAGTCTCTGGTCTCTATTGAATCAGAGGCTACAGACAAGAAGGAATTTGGAGATACCTGGTCCAGCCTCTCTTCCAAAATGATGAGCTTCCCTCTAGGCTGCCCCAGAGTCATTCGCTTCTGCTCAAGTACTTCCCGTAAGCCTAAGTGTCCAAATTCAACCATGCCAGTGCACACAGTCCACCAAGCACTAATTTGGTCAGCTCGACCATTCACTTACATGATCATATAGCCTTACCCACCAAGAAAACACACACATACAGATATTCTCATTTTTCTTTTCCCTAAACTGAAGAATAGACCTCATTAAAATATGGGGAATGCTTTCACTTCTTAAAATACCGTGTATGTACAATTAGTATAATTTTTTGATTTGTGATTCTGGGGACTACTTAAATGTTATTTGTCAATTTTCAAAAGAAATCTTTTCGTAATTATTTCTGAACAGTTTTGAAGTTGAGCTTTTCTCACCTACACAATCTCTTCCATAAGAAAATAAAGATTTTCAATGTTACCAGCAGGCCGTTCTTATTTAGAAAGAAAAACAGTACACATAGTACACACCTCTGAATCTTCCAATTACTCCGAAGTCTTTTCTGCATGGACTTAAAGCCATTGTTGGTAGTAAACACCTCTTTTTTGTATGCATTGAACAGAATGGTGCTCCACAGCTCTTTCTCCATGGCTACCTTATGGGAAAAAGAAAGGATCAAAACAGGAAAACAGTAAACACTCCAAAAGATAGATCTGCAAAGGAGTTAATAGTTGCGTCTCCTTCTAATTTATCAAGAAAGAGCAGTTGCCACCTGGCTAGGAAGTCCCTGCTTTACAAAGGTCTAGTGTGAAATACCTAAAATGTCTAACAGGCACAGAAATCAAAGCTTCTGATTTTCACTTCCTCTTGTCCTGCCTTCCCACCAATCCACCCTCTGTGACCCTGCCCTGCCTCACCCCACCCTTCTTTCCCACCTGATTCCTCATAGCTAATTAATGCTAAGTATGCTGATTCTTCTAGTCTTTTTATACATACATTCAGATTTATCTTACAAACCAGATCTTACATATGCACCATATTCTCATTATGCATAACACATTCTGCAACACATTTTGACGTAATCTTGAATATTTTATGTTTTCCCACGTCAGTCCAAATGGATCCACCAAGTTCTTTCAAATTGTTTGACAATAGTCTTTTTTGTGGGTGTACCATAATTTATTTAACCAGTCATATACTGAAGTTTGTTTCCCTCAATTTTTTTTCTAACAGACCAATGCTATAAACATGACTCCTGAATATATCTGTTTGTATGCTAGTTGTAAAATAAACCTATTGAAGGCTAATTTTCAAAAGCCCCCCAAAACACTGTGCCAATTTTTATTTCCACTAATTCTGTTTCCACACATACCCTGTGTATATTTTCTGATCTTTTTCATGTTTGCTAATAAGATGGGAGGGGAATTCTCATTGCTTTAATTCACACTTTGAAATTAGTAAGATGGCTATCTTTCATTGTGTGCATTGATAATTTGTATTTCTTCTGAATTTCTTATCCTTGTACTCAGCTCATATTCCTATTGAGTTTATTATTTTTATAATTTGATCATTAAACAACTTTATAAGTTTGTCTTTAGACTTGGCTACTTGTAGATTGTTTTGTTGGTTGAATTTTGCAAGCTATACAGAAAGTTTTAAGTTTTGTATTAACATTTCCCTTTCTGATTTCTGGATTGGATTACTTATTTAGAAGAGAATTTGCTAAATTTATAAATATACCCAACAGTGCTTTCTTCTTTTATCATATTTTAAGATGAGTTTTATTCCACTTGGAATTAATTTTGTTGACTCAGAAAGAATTTGGCTGTTTTTTCAATTAGAAATCCACCAAATATAAATTCATCTTGTCAATACTGATTGATTTAAAGCCACCTCAACTGTATAAAAAAATCTCTATAAGCATTTGGAACTTACCTGCCTGTAAATTCCTTCTCTGTATCATATTATTTATATTAGTATAGCCTTATAACTTGTTATAATATCTGGACCTTGGGCAAGCCAATTCTTCTTATTACCCTCAACTTAAAAATTCCTGGCTAGTCTCCTATTCTCACATATTTATTCTTCCAACTGAACTTTAAAAACTTAAAAAATCCCTCAAGATCCCTGCACACAGCAACCTTGTCAAGTTCCATTCTATTTGTGTTTCTTGGTTTCAGTGTGTACATAAGGTATTTTGTTTTCACCAGTTTTCTAAAAGGAATCTTCATGATCTGTTTAGTGATTGTGAAACAGCAAAGGTGGGGGGTGGGGTAAGGGAGGGTGGGTGCTGGTGGTTCCTCACCATAGCTTAAGAATGCAGGATGGGATCCAAAAGCACATCAGTGGTGAGAAGTAACAATAACAGGACTTATTTACACAGAGGGTGGTAACAGGGAGAGCCGAGAGAGCATTTCCTAGCTGGCACTGGCCAGATGCTATCTGTCCTCCCTCATACCCGGCCGGTTGAAGTGACCCAGTGCCACCTGAAGGTCAGTTGGCGCTTTCCTGCTTCCCAGGCAATTTAACTGCCAAAGTCCCAGCTCCACCTCCTTCTTCCAAGACCAACCCCCTCAAGGGGTGGACTCGGAAAGTTCCACCTTGCACCACTCAGGCTACCAGCGATTCCCGCGGGCTGCAAGGTGTCGTCTCGCTGTTTCCTTTAGGATTGCGCGGGATAGTGAGTGATTGTGCCACAAAGCATTCCATCCTCCCTTCATGAGCTTATTTGAATGTTTATTTTGCCTCACAGACACCACAGCCTTCCCTATTCTGCTTCTGCCATTAGCTATCGTCTTGGGACAGATTCCTAGGAGCAAGTCTCCTAGGCAAGGGGGTAAAACGAAAACAGTAAGACTGTGTTCACTGCTCTTTTATAACTCGGCGGGAGGACGCGTCCGCCCAGCGGGAGGCGGCCGGGACCCGACTCGGTTCTAGATCGGGAATCCCGGCGGCCTCCACCTGCACCCTCACTTATCCCCAGAGACCCCGATTTTCCATCAGTCTTGGCCCCGAGGCCTTGAGGGCAGTTCGGCGAGGTCCTCGCAGCTTCCAGCGGCCCAAAGTCCTTCCCACCTACCTCCCTCCCGCGCCCCGGTGACCCTATCCCAACGGCAGCCTTCTTACCTGAGGCCCAGTGACCACCATCTTCCCCTGACCCCGCCCAGCATCCATCGGCCAGGTATCGGCCGGCGCCTAGCAACCGTTGAGCCCCAGCGGCGCGCCGGGCCGGCGCAAACTACGTCATCTACCTCCGGAGCGGCGTGATGACGACAGAGGGGCCACGCCCGTTCTTCCCAAGCGTCCGGGGTGGGGGGGCTCGGTAGGGCGGGACTCGTAGGTGACTGTACCATTGTTTTGTGGGGGGGCTGTGCCATTATTTGGGGTGAGGGATAAATCTAAACTAGATAGTGAGTTAAGTTTAAGCCAAAGATAAGTTTAGGCCAATTTCACTTTGTCCTTTAATTTCAGGTCTTATTAACGACTGCTAAGAAACCGGTAAGTCCCAAAGGCCCAAACTTGGCTCCCCCCTCCAGGGAGATGAGGAAAGGTTTCGGGGAGCGCCAGTGCGCTGGCGCAGAGCGGCCGCGCCGGCTCGGAGTCGGGAAGGATGTGCGCGGGGCTCTGCGCGCGGGCGGCGGCAGCTTCCGGGAAGCCGGGGTGGGGGGACTTCCCGGAAAAGCGCGGGGCGGCTTTAGTGGTGAGAATAGCAGCTCGAAGTATTTCTTTTCCTTTATTATCCCTGCTTCCCTGTATGGCACAATGCCAGCCCCGGGAGGTGACAGTGAACCCGCCCTCCAGGGGGGGAATTTAGGCCTGGCTAGATCGGGGCGAGGGGGGTGGGGGCGGAGAGGGACGGGAGTACATAAATATCTACATTATATATTTTTATAAAAATATATAAGCACAAAATATATAAATAAATATATGTTTATGTATATAGTAATATATATTAAGGGGGGGGGGGCGGAGCTGGGTAAAAAAAGTTCCCTGCAGGGCATAGGTGTGAAAGGAGAGAGGTATCCATTAAAGCAAGGTTCGGAGGAGGGCGAGCTGGTGGAAGGAACTGCTTACACGGAAGAACCATCACCATGAAAAGGAGAAACCGGAAAATGAGCACCATGAATGGGCCATTCTTCTCTCTAAAGGAGTGCTCTGCACCTGCCCAGAGTGTGTGGGGGTTTGCAATGCTCACACTATACAAGCAGAGACACCCAACAGTGTGATGTGCATTTATGTTGATTACACTCGTCAGTGGGAGTTTTAAGATTTTAAAACACACATAGGCCGGGCATGGTGGCGCATGCCTGTAGGTGGCAGCCTAGGAAGCCACGGCTGGGACTAGGGATCGCCGTTCAAGTCCCGCCGGGGGCACATAGCGAGACCTAGTACCAAAAAAAAAAAAAGCTGGGCATGGTGACGTGTGCCTGTAATACCAGCTACATGGGAAGCTGAGGCTGGAGATTGCTTGAGTCAGTGGTATCCCGGGCAACATGATCCTACGGTTTCACAGGCAAAAATAGCGAGACCTAGTCTCAAAAAAATTTAAAACACACAACTTTGCTGCCCTTCACAACTGCCATTGCAACAAAGTAAAAAATTTTTTGAAGAGGCTGAGAATTCCCTTCCTGGAGCTGCTGTATTTTGGTGCAAAACTGAATGAATACAGTCTTCACTTCAAGGATACGAATGGAAATGTTATGTTGGCGCTAGAGTTTGGGACAGATCTTGGAATCCTGCCTGACATGTAGTCAGAGTTAGCTAGAAGACCTACGGGTGCCAGCCTGAAGCATTTCACCCCCTGTCAGAGATTATAGAAAGAGCAAGGGTGATCTTGGGCAAATTGCTTAAGTGTGTTTTTTCTCTGTAAAGAGAGTAATTTCTACATACTGGCTTAGATGTAACATGATCAGTTCACTGTCACAGTTGTCCATTTTTTTCTGTCCTGTGGAAATTTTGTGATTTCACAATCTTAGGACAGCTGGAACTATCGGATATTTCTCAACCCATAGTGGATTCTGTCCTTTTGGGAGTCCTGTCAGTTTCCTGACAATTAACCCTGTTGTTCTTTTTTGCTTTGGGAAGTTGGGGGAAGTTGCCTCTCCCCTCTAGTGTTCCACATTTGTCAATTAACAGACACCATTAAGATGGAAATTAAAAGTGGGAGTTCTCAGGTGTGTGAAAGAGTAACAACTCTTCCCCACCCAACTTTAATGCTTATAGAACAGTATATTCTTCAGGTTAACCCCCCTTTCCCCCACCCCTTCATTCTTGGGACAAAAACAAAGGGGAAGAGTGGGATTGAGTTAAGAGGAAAAGCCAATAACATCATCAGCACACACCGGGTGGTAAGAAAGGTGGCCTTCCCTTGTCCACAAACCAAAATGCCAAGACCATCTTGAAGTAAATGATGAACCACAGGTCTGTGAAGAAGAAAACACTTTTTCATGAAACAAAGCATCATGAGCCCTAGATTCAAGAGGCATTCTGTGTGCATGTACTACCCAGGAAGAATTGCTTTTGGAAATGGCTGATCCTGAACACATGCTACTCCACAGGGGACCAGAAGCTCTGGTCATCAAACTACACCAGCCTCCAGGTCCACCCAAACCCTGAGCTCTTCATGGCCCTAGACTTTCGAAGTGATGAGGTCTGAGAGGGAGAACGCAGTTGAACTTGGCAGCCAGACTCAGGCTATGAGTGTTCCGGTTCAGTGATTCCTCTTCCTGGTTTATTCCAGTCAGGACCTGGCTGTCATTAGAGATTTGACAGCCATTCTGTTTGACTGTCAAAGATACAAGGTTACAGAGGAGAGCCCTGGAGTCAGCCTACATGGCACCATGCCCCACCTCTCCCCTGCGTTAGTAACATCTCCTTCAAAGGGGAACGTCTCTCTTTTCTTCATTGGCAAAAAGGGGATAGAAACTGATAATGACTTCAGAGAATAGCACAGAAACTGGTTGGGCATTAGCTGGTGTTATCAAGATGATGTTGGCCAATGAAGCAAAAAAGGAGTATGTTGTGTCAGAAGCTCTTAAAATCATTGGGAGAACTAGGATAAGGGTCAGAGATTCCCAAAAAAGATGGACTGGCTACCACGGCACTGAGCGACAAGGAAGCTGCTGCCACTACCAGTGGAGACCTGCTACAATTTGCATTGTTGCCACTTCTGCAACAGGAGCGCCATGTTTGGGGTACAGCTGCCCCAGCTCTCACATGAAAAAAGATACCCAGTTCCTCTTTTGGATCACAAACCAGCACAGGTGCATTGTGCGGGCACATGCTTGGCCCTTGCTGCAGGGAACCTGGAAAGATCCACATCTCATATTTTTAGATTCTGTAGATGGAGGTCATTGCTGGCACTTATCAAGATGCATTCTCCTACTTATCAAAGTAGGAGAATGCCAGGCAGAAGCCTGATAACAAATGCCAATTACCACCACCCATGACAAAGACACCATCAGTGTGAAAAACCAGAGGATGCGGAGACAGCCTCTAGTCTCATTACATTGCTGTCATTTCACACATTGGCATCAAAATCCAAGTGCCAAAAAGCCATATCAAAGGATCCTGGCTGCCCACCCAACAGTATCTCCTCCCTTAGTGGTAGGACCCCTTGTTCCTGGACCTGATGTGCCTCCATTACATATCCCAGCCTCCATGATGGATCAGATGGGTGGCTAAACAGCTGTCAGTACCATTCTGCAAAGGGCCGCCTTGCTCTTTCCTCCATTTTCTCTTCCCAGGAAACAGAAGCAGTGGCTAAATTCCATTACCCATAACAATGGAGCAATTCTAAGATTAGAGGTCATTTGCAAGGGTGGCAGAGGAAAAATACAGAAACCCTCTGCATGTGGGATGACCTGTGGAACCAGCCCTCGTGGGTGGGACCTGTCACCCTTCTTTTGTATGATGGAGAGTCGGTTACTGGCAGCTGAAGGTCACTCCTTCAAGGGACCAGCAGGAATCAGTGGTCCACAGTGTCTTCTAGCAATCTAAGATGGTATCCTCTTCAGGGGCATAGGAAAATCCCAGGAATGCACTGGAGGCCCCCAGGCTGCTGGCTGTGGTGTCTGGAGTGCAGCCAATGGACTTTGACACCACCTCCTGGGTGAACTCTGGGTCGAAGTGTTTCAAGTCAGCAGGACCCGCCTGTGAATAGAAGCCAACGGTGAAAAGGGAACCCTGAAGTCACAGCAGCCAGGGGACCCTACTCAGCCTGGGTGAGAAGGACATCAGGTCTCCCCTCTGTGCACCCCATGGATACCCTTCACTGTCCTCCATGCACTTGTATTTGTTATTTCATTCCACAAGGCCTAGTAACCACACATAATTCCTCTCACCCCTGGCCCACTTAGCCCCAGACAAGTCTGTCAACATACACTCAGGAGTCTCCTGCCAAACTCTATTGATGGCACTGGGAATAGAGGGACACCAAATAGATGCACCCTTGCTTCCCTAGAGTTACGTCAGACAGGAAGTAAGAAGATGGACAATAAGTGTGTCTACAAATAGACAGGTATTTGGGGGTGTTGATGGGTCTATGTAGATAAAGCAGGACAACATGATAGACAGTCACTGGGCCGCTGGAGCTGCTTGAGGGGAAGGCCTGTGTGGCACAAACAGTCACCAGTTCTCCCTGGTCTTTTAAAGCAGAGTCTGTTTCTCTGTCCCTTTAATGCAGGTCAGTCATGTGACTTGCTTAGGTCAGTGGGACAACTACCAAATGTGACACAAGCCAAGGCTTCAAATACACGGGAAGCTGTTCTCTTGCTGCCCTTGGAACCCTGAGGCCACCGTGCGAACAAGTCCAGGCCAGTCAACTGCAGAGGGTGAGACCTCATGAAAGAGAACCCAGTTCTCAGCTGCCTAACAGCTGCCAGAGATGGGGATGAGGTAACCCGAGGTCCTCACTGCCAGCTGACCTGCAGGCTGACCACTGACAGGAGAGAGCCCAGCTGGCTTGGCCCTAAGGTGGACCCCTTCCTCCCCACCCCCACCCCCAGCCAGCAGATGGAATCTGAATGACACAAACTTTTAAACATTTAGTTTGGGGGTGACCTGTTAGCATGTAAGCTAAAGGACATGGCCTCTGTGAAGGAAGCTCCATCTGTGGACCAGCCTGGACTACCTGGGTTCCTGGGTTTTAGACCAAATTCTGCCTTGAACTTACTTGGTGGCTTTGGACAGATCACTGGGCTTCTTGGGCCCTCAGTTTTCCCACCTGTAGAAAGAAGTTAGCCCAGATACCCCCCCACCCCCAGCTTCCACCACCCTGGGAATCCCAAGAGTCAGAATAGGGTGTCCTTACCACATTTGGGTTGAAAGGTGGGGTCAGTCTCTTGTGGTACAAGTCATCCCAGTTTATGGGACTGAAGAATACATGATTCTTTATCTCAAGCTGCAGGGAGAAGGTGCTGGTCAAAAAATTGTCCACATAGGCATTACATCCCACCCTCTGGGAGCCCCAACTTTACCAGCAATTGGCTGTCAAGCCCTAAAACCATCACTGAGAAGGTACCTTGCAGTTCTGGCTGGTTTCTTGGGATAAGGAGTATGCTACAGCCAGCCTCTTCCCTAGCCAGCCTCTAGAGCCAACCCCTTCTCCCCCAAGCATTGTTTATTCTCCAACTATTTAGTGAGCATCTACTCTGAACATCCTAGGTTCTAGGGCTTTGTCAGTCAACAAACAGCAGAGCCTGCCCTTATGGGGTGTCAGGGGACTTGAGGACACACATACCCCCTCCCCCTACACACAAATATACAACTGGCCCTGCCTCAGTGTGTTGACTCTTTCAGAATGCAAGCCTGAGAAACAGACCAAATTCACTCACAAAGGAAGGGTTGGGAAGTAGAGCCCTAAGGAAAGCAGATTCCCAGAGACCCAGAATTTAGGCCTCTGAGCTGGGTGTGATTCACCCTTCTTTGCTAATCCAAACCAATGTTGGCACCACTTTCTTCCTCTATCTGCAAAGACGATGCTCTGACTCCCTCTATCAGGATCCCCTTGTAGACTTGTTCAAAAGCCAGATCCAAACTATCTCCAGAAGAACTCACAAGAAACTGGTAAAACTGAATGGAGTAGCTGGAGGGACTTTTTCAGAGTATCTTTTGCATTCTGATCTACATGAAGGTGTACTTGATTTTTAAAAATTACACATTTTTAAGATGTACATTTCCACTTGATAGGTGGGGTCTGGTCTTCACCAAAAGTCCTGTTCTTTAAGCGGGTTGGGGGTAGGCAAATGCGCCAAATGTGTTACATTTAACAGTATCTGACATCTGATGTGCACATGCTTAAAAAGTACCTTCTCTGTGCCAGGCAATGATTTTAACGCTTTGTGTATGTTAATTCGTTTGATCTTTGTACTGTCTCCACAGATGAGGAAACCGATGCTCACACAGAGGAAGCTTAAGTAAGGTCCTGCAGCTTGTTAGTGGCAGAGGGAGCTGAACCCAGGTCATCTCCTAGTCCCTGAATCTCAACCATGATGAAAGCAGACTGCTTTTGAGAGAAAGCAGACTGCTTGGAAAGAAACACTGGGGTCTTCTTTTCAGAAATCCAAATTCTCATTGATTGAACAAATAAAATAACATTTTTTGTCACTTTAACAAAAAATCAATGCTGTCCACTTGTGGTGGGACAGTCTCTGTGGAGTGCCTAGCTCGGGTGCTCAGACCTTTATGAACAGCAAACCCAAAGCTGGGCATGGCGCGTGCCTATAATATAAGTGCTGGAAGGCACAAGGACAAGGATCACTTGAGTTCGTGGGTTTGAGACAACCTTGGGCAACATAGTGAGACATGGTTCTCAAAAAAGCAGCCGGGCACGGTGGCAGATGCCTGTAATCCCAGCTACCTGGGAGGCTGAGGCTGGGGATCGCTGGAGTCCGTGGGATTCGGACTACCCCAGGCAATATAGTGAGACCTAGTCTCAAAAAAAAAGCAAACCCAGTCCATTCTCTGTACAGAAGCAACAGGAACTTCTTAAAACTTAAATTGGCTCTTGTTACTCCCTGCTCAAAAGACGCCAAAGCTTATCTCTCTGTCCTTGTCCCCATGCCCCCGTGTCTGAGCTCTGTGTGAGTGGCTCCATATCTCTTAAGTCTCAGCTTCATGTCATCTCCTCAGAGAGACCCTCCCTGACTCTGCCAGTGTGAATTCACCACCTCCATCACTGTCCCTCTCACCTCCCTGCTCATCCCTGTCCCAATATCCATCACACTCTGACAATTGCTAGTACTGCTGCCCTCCCCCAATACATTCGATGGATCAGAGATGCAGTCGTTTGAGTCCTTAGCACCTAGCACCCAGCTCGGTGCCTGGCACATAGCAGGTGCCCAGCAAATATTATTGAATAAAAACCGAAGGAAATAATCCAGCAGCAACAACCGAACAGCCAAATGAGGGAGGTGGCAGTGCCTGTGTTACAGGGCAGCTGGGGACACAACGCATGCTCAAGCTGCCTCTGCAAGAAGCTGAGGACCCCACGGAGGCCAGGGCTCCCCAGGCAGGTCACCTACGAAGTCCGTCTTGGAGCCCAGCCGCTGCCTCTTGTCCTTGTGGAGCAGACCCTGCAGGAGGTCACAGGCAGCCACGGTCCGGCCCCCAGGGATCTGCAGCGGCTGGTGCAGGATGTTCTCGTACATCTGGGACACGTCTTGGCTGTAGAAGGGTGGCTGGCGAGAGAGGGAGAGGTGCTGGGAGATCAGCTGTGCTGCAGCAGGCTCAGGCCTCAGGGTGACTCAGAGCAGAACCTGGCAGCTGTGGGGCGACCAGGTCTTGCTCAGCGACTCTCCAGACTCTCATGAGAGATTGGAGTCATGCAGAGACCTGAACTCTCATCCCATTGGAAAGGGTTGCAAAAAGCCTCCCTACCGGGTGAGGCTTGCAGACCCCTCTCCAAAGGACCCCCAGTCCCTCCTTTCCAGTGCACCAACACTGCGCATGTCAAAGCTAACACTTCCCCCTTCATCTTTTTGTCCTGTGTCACCACCATTCTTCAAGATAGGCTGCAGCTTTTCAGATGTGATTCAGAGAGTAATTAAGCCACAGATCTAGGAAGAGAGCCGGGACCCCAACCCTGGTCAGCCTCCACTCTCCCCCAAGGCTCTTCACCCCACCTCTGCCAGCTCTCTGTCTGTGGACTTGAGTCTGCCCACAGAGCCATGTTGGGGGCTACCCCAGGAAAGCTGGCCAGTTTGTCTGCCAAGCCTCTGTGTAGGTCAGCTGTCTGGGCCCGGGTTCAGGGGCTGGTTCCACCACTATCTCTGTGACCTCTCTGGGCCTCAGTTTTCCTCTCAGTAAAATAAGAATTCCAGCCACGTGGTGGCGCGTGCCTGTAATCCAAGCACTGGGAGGAAAGAGGCCCAGGATCACTTATATTCATGGGTTCGAGACTACCCACAGAAACATAATGAGACCTGGTTCTCGAAAAAGCAGCCGGGTGCAATGGTGAGCACCTGTAATCCCAGCTACCTGGGAGACTGAGACTGGGGATTGCTTGAGTCCACAGGATTGGGACTACCCAGGGCAACATAGCGAGACCTAATCTTAAAAAAAAAAAAAAAAGGAAAAGAAAGAAGAATTCCATCTCCTGCAGCACCTGTCAGTTCCCTGAGCAGAACCTGAGCATGTACACAAGGGAGAGTCACCCCATCCCTCCCCAGAACTGGATACCCTGGCAGGCAGCTGCACCCCACTCACCAGACCGTGGAGCATCTCATAGAGCACTGCCCCCAGGCACCACCAGTCCACTGCCCTATCATAGGGCTCCTTCCGAAGCACTTCCGGAGCTAAGTACTGTGGAGGGGAACATACTTCTCAGTTCCCCATTTGCAAACAAGGCATTTGGGGGAAAAGACTGCTGGGGTGATCTGGGGTGACATGCGTTGGGCTGGCTTTGTGGTCACTCAGCGTCTGTTCACCTAAGGCCTGCTTTGGGCTGGGCCCTCTGTCAATGTGTTGGGGACATACAGGAGGGCAGGCAGGACTGCCCTGTGCAGTTGTATGTGTTGTATACCACACAAAAGTACTGGCTGTAGGGGTGGAGGGCGCTGTAACCCTGACAGGGATCCCCTACCAAGCTATAACCCTAGTGCAGAGGTCTATCTGAGAACTTTACTTTTGTAAAGCAGAGAGGAGGGGACACTTGAGTTCATAGTGACAGATGAATGCGTGCCTAGTCCTGCAATGTCAACCCCCAGCCTGACATCTGTCCAAACGATCAGGAGCCCCCTTTACACTCAAGGTTGAAAGCTCAAAATTGGTCAGAGCACAAGGAAAGGTTTTAACCCCATAGTTGTAGGGAGGCCAGGGTAGGATAGACAGACATGTATGAACAACTGCTGAGGCTCACAATTCTTAATCCTTCAGGATCTTGGTGGCTGGAAGAGGGGGGTGGTCCCATGTTTTATGCTTGCAGACCCTGATCGGAACTGTCAGGCCAGGCCCTCCTGTTGTACTTGGACTTCACCCTGCAGGGCGGTGTGGTCCCAGCAGCCACTAGCCTCACGAAGCTACTGAACATTTGAAATGGGCTGAGCTGAGCCAAGACAGGCTGCATTTGTAAATACACACTGGACTTCAAACACCTGTCCACCCCCAAAAGAGGAACCATCGCAACAGTTTTATATTGATTGTGTATATTGAAATGATACTATTATTATATATATATATTGAATTGTATATATTATATATATAGAGAGAGAATTGTTTAAAATACAGCATTCAAATTAACTTCACTTGCTCCTTTTCACATTCTCAACGTGACTGCTGGAAAATTGTCAATTTCATTGTCTGGCTCACATGTCTATTCTTATTTTTATCAGCAAGCATTGCTATCAAGCTTCACCGGCAAAGAGCCAGGGCCCAGCAGTCCCAATGTCCCCATTGCACAGATAGGGAATAACAAGGCTGCCGGCACAGCTTACTCAGGGAATGTGTGTGGGGAGAAGGGGTGAATCCATTCAGGGAGGCTTAGATGTCAGCCACCAGCAACCTGACCTCTCCTCGGGGGCTAAGTTTACCTCAGGGGTTCCACAGAATGTCGATGTGGTCTCCTCAGGTTCTACACCTTCCTTGCAGAGGCCAAAATCTGTCAGCACCACATGCCCCTGAGGAGGAATGAGAAGAGGGGAAAGAGGGTGTCTAAGCCAAAGGTGGACTAGGCTTAACCCCAACACCCAGGTGCTGTGCTCCAGGGCAGGGCTGTGGGGTGAGATCAGCCTCACTGGCAATCTCCATGCAGGTGAGCTTTCCCTCTGCTAGGTCCCACCTCCTTACCCATTTTGAGGCAGAGTTTTTGAGAATTTTCCCCAATTACCTTCTGCACCCAACCTCCCAGCTCAGTCTACCTCCAGAAAACCCAGCCTAAGATGTCACAAATAACAAACTCTATGAGTTGCCATCTGTCCCCTCCCTCATCCTGACAGACCACTGACTCCCATGGAGCACACAAAATGCACATGAGCAGATGAGCACACATGCACACACCACACATACAAGCATATCCCTACCTGTGGTGTGTGCATATGTGTTCTTGGGCACACACCACACACATGTAGCCTACACACACACACACACACACACACACACACCAACCTGGCAGTCCAAGAGAATATTCTCTGGTTTCAGGTCCCTGCGGAAAGTAAGGGGGAAAGGCGCTGTGAGGAGATCTGGGCATCTGGGGGTTGCAGCAGGGGGCATTTTCACAGAGGCTCACAGAGCCAAGGAGGGAGAGACAAGTGCAGATGGGTCTGGACCCTGGGGAGGTCAGGTGCCCACCCTATTCCCCTGGGGACCCTCTTCTGACAGAGGCAACCAGGGTCACCGAGATTTCATCAGGACTTAGGGGTCCACACCCCTGGCTCTGAGCCACAGGCAGGCCTCACCTATAGATGATGTTGAGGGAGTGCAGGTAGCCGATGGCGCTGGCTACCTCAGCAGCGTAGAACCTGGCCCTGGGCTCCAGGAACCGCCGCTCCCGCTGCAGGTGGAAGAAGAGCTGCAGGGAAGGAGGGGGTGTGAGGGGGCACCCTGAGGTTCCCAGAGAGCAGGTGGAGGCAACTGGTTAAGTCTCCCCTTCTCTGAGCGGCAACTCAGACGGAAGTGGGTGCACGGGCTCCCTCCCACAGAGCAGCCAGGTGCAGGGGTTCCAGGAGAGGTGAATTAGCATGGACTGAGCAACTGCTGTGTTCTAGGCTCCCAGTCAGACTCATTCGCTCTTCTCATCTCCGTTAATCATGACAACCTTTGAGCACCACGCAGAAGGGGTCATGGCAGGCCTGGCTCTTGACAAGGTCACTAGCTCATCGCTGGCAGGGCTGGGCTGCAAACCAGGTGGCTCAAAGACACACCTTCCTCCAGGCCTGGTGACAGGATGGTCATGGCCGGCAAACAGCCCAGCCAGCTCTGCCTGTGGCCGACTCTGCCTGTGGCCAGGTCTTTTACCTATTTTGCTGGCATGGAAAGCCCATTATCTCCACCAGGGGTGCCGGACAAAACTCCCCTCTTGGTATCCATCTAAAAAGCATGAGGCCACATAGATCAAATCTGGTGAGAGGCTGGAGGGCACTGACCGGGGCCCCCTGAATCCTGTCATCTTGCCTGGAGAGACAGAGTACAGGACAGAGCCCAGCTATGCCCGCTGTGCTTCTGGTCCACCGGGGGCCCCAGGTCTGTTTACGACAGTCACGGGTGCCCCTACTCGGGGGCTCATGGTGTCACATGGAGCATGGAAACAAACAGAGCAGTTCTAACTGTGACCACCTCCAGGGCCACGGAAGTGAACTATGGGCAGCTCACTGTCTGGAAGTCGGGAGTGATTCGGGCTGGGAGTCAGACACCCCTTCCGGTCCTGGTTCTGCCAGGTGTGGCCGGGTGGTGGTGAGAGGGGTGACCTCCCTGAGCCTCAGCTCTTCAGCTACCAATGGATCTGTGGTCAGATGTGCTGAGGTTATTCCAGAACCTGGCACAGTGGGGTGGAAGGCTCCCTGTGAAGAGCTGGCCCAGGCACCTCTGATGGCCCACCCACCTCTCCTCCATTCACATAGTCTGGCCCACCCACCTCTCCCCCGTTGACATAGTCCAGCACAAAGTAGAGTTTCTCAGGCGTCTGGAAGGAGTAGCGCAGGCCCACGAGGAATGGGTGCCGCACGTTCTTCAGGAGCACACTGCGCTCCGCCATGATGTGGCTCTGCTGTGAAGTCAGACGGAGGTGTCACTGCCACCACGCTCCTGGCACCCGGGTACCCTGGCATGACCATGTGACTTTGCCCTCTTCCCTCCTATCATCTCCCTCCCTCTCTTCCTTTTTTTCTTTCCACCTCTCCTTTCCTCCCTCCTTGCCCAGGACCTTCTCATGCCCCTGTTCAGACACCTCCTAGGGTTCCCTGTTGCCCTCAGAGCCAAGCCTGGCTCCTTGCTAGTGTGCAAGGATCTGCCTGATCAGCCGCATCCTCAGCTGCAGACAGCTCCCACCCCTGGATCAGAAACCCAGCCCTTGGGTGACAGGGAAATCTTGATTATTGCATAAAGAAGTCCCAAGAAATATCTCTAAGAAGAAAGAAAGTATGCGCTACCCAGACTCTGCTGGTTCCCTGCCCGGACAGCCTCTTTTTGATCACTGGGCTGCTACCTTGGAGGCCCTTTCCCTGAGAAGCACCTCTCCAGCCTGCCCTAAGACGGCTCATTTACATGAACTCCCTCTCCTGCACTCTCTGACCTGAGAGTCCGTCCTCTCAGCCCGCTCAGTCCTCCACCTGGGGTTGGGGAGGGTGCATGTGTGTCAGCTGGAGCATCCAGAGCTCCAGGCGCTGTGACCTCCTCTGCTGCTGGTCCCAGGACCCCTCCCCCAGACACACACAGCAGGGAGTCACCCTGGAGTAGGGGCCTCAGGGCAGAAGAGGAAAGGCCTCTGCCAGAGCTCTGGTACCTCTTTCTTCTTTAAGATGGACTTTTTCTGCAGCACCTTCACCGCGTAGAAGTTCCCGTCGGACTTGCGCTTGGCCAGCAGCACCTGCGTGGAAGCACGGGGCAGAGCCCCTGTGAAGGCCGCTTCCTGCTGCGGCTGACATGAAGGCTGCTTCCTGCTGCGGGTCCTGCTTTGCTTCTAGGACGCTGCAGGCCGCCAGCTTCTCTCTTTGCACAGGCAGGTGCCGGTGGTGGGAGAGGGAGGCTGAAGCAGGGGAGAACTGACCTCCCACCTCTCCCCACCCAGTCACTCACCTTCCCATAGTTCCCTTTGCCAATGACTTTGAGGAAGTCGAAGTCGGTGGGCCTGGCGCTGCGGGGAGAGGGAGGAACACAGGTCTGCCCTGGGATCTCAGGTAGCAGCTCCTGGTCCCGAGATTAAATCCAGCTGCTTTTCAGTCTCAGAGCTGGAGAAAACAGGGAGCGCTGGAGAGCCAAGACCTCTTGTTGCTCAACGAAGGCCAAAGTGTCCCAGGTAAGAAGGCTTGTGCCTAAGGCCTCCTGGAGATCCCCCTGGAGAGGGGGTAGAGGAAGCACATACAACTGCAGAGAAGGGGACAGATCCATCCCCCCAAACCTGGGAAGGCCCTATAGAATGGGGATGTGCTGCCAAGGTGGAGACTTGGGGGATACTCTGAGGGGTAAAGGCTGGGGGCTAGTGGGGGATACACTGGGGAGGAGGGACCTGGGTGCAGACAGCACTGGGCCTTGATGCTGGAACAGAGAAGTTTCCTGTTATCCCAGGGGAGACAGCAGGGAGGAGAGCTGCTTGAGAGGTCAGGACTCACTTGGGGTTGGCTGAAGGCCCCAGGTTGATGTTCCCATTGGCCCGGGAAGGCTGAAGGCATTAAAGAGAGAGGTGATTAAGGTCAGAAGGCTCTGCTCCCTGATATCCTACCCAGGGCCTGATTCCTTAGTCCCTTCTCCATCATATCTGCTGCCTACTTCCCTCCCTTTCTCCCTCCCTCCTTTCTCCCTCCCT
>PVHY01016485.1:0-33641 GCA_004024945.1 Uropsilus gracilis
GGGGGGGGGGGGGTCCCTCCAGCCTGTGGAGTCTTCGAAAGCAGTTTCCCTGTGAACAAGCCTTCTTCCCATCCATGAGGAGTTTGCTCAAGATTTGGCTCCTGGTCAAGGAGGACCAGCCATGAGCAGACAAACCCTCAAGTGACCAGAGTCACATCAACTCCTCAAAGTTCCTGCAGGAGCATGAGATCAGCCCTGGGTGAGTACACCCCACCAGGCCAACCTCTGGCCCACAGATGCTGTACCAGAATGACCTCCACCCAGCCCCCACACTCCACCTCACCAGCAAGAACTGGATAGAAATTGCCGTTCCCGAAGATATCGGCCACGCACTGGTGCAGATTCGCACCACAGGGCCTGGAGGCGACGGGATCCCAGCAGAAGTCCACATCGTGAGGAATGGAGGTGCCGCTTCCTCCCTGTTGATCCACCAGCCAGGAGTGTTGGGGGCCACCCAGATGTCTGGTGGGGGAGTCCTCCCTGCCAACCCAGCCAGGACCCCGGGGGAAGAGAAAGCAGGCAGGAACCGAGGGCAAAGTAGTCCTGTGCCGCCCTTGCTCCACAACTCCACAAACCCCAAAACAGGAGGGATGAGGAGCTAGTGTCTCCCTTTCACAGGGAGGCTGAGGACAAGCAGATGCAAAGTTCCTACAGAATGCTGTGGACCAGGGCTGAAAATCCCTCTGGTCCTGAAGTTGCCCGAGGGTGGGGTGGGTGGGCTACTCCCAGGTCCAGCTGACCGGACCCATCTTCACCTACTGGTTCCAGGCACAAGCATGATGGTGGAGAACTCGGCCGTCTGCCCAGCCCTGCATCCTGGCACCGTCCTCTCGCACTCTGTGGCCATGTTGCTCCTCATAGGCTACCTGGAGCTCTGATCTCGGCGCCCTCCTGCTCCATCCCAGCTGGACACCCACCTCCGAGGGACCTGCAGTCGACCCAGCCCCTCCCTGATGCCCAGGAACCCAGCACTGTGCCTGAGAATGGCTGGTCTTAAGCCCCCACTTTTTAGACAGTGCCCCTCCACGAAGGTGGGGCATTTTGTACAGGAGAGCCCAAAAGGGTCGTTTTTCTTTAAACCGAGAGGTGCCCAGCAGAAATTCCCCTGCCAATACCGGCTCCTAGGCCTGGGTCCTCAATGGTGCCCGGATGGACGGACCCAGCCAGTGGGAAGAAGGGGTTTTGAATCTGCACATCAGTAGAGATGACTGGGACCACAGAAGGACGCTGCTCCCCAAGAGCTGACACCTCCTCGGCCCGCAGCAACGCTGGGCGTGACCAGGCTGAACGAGGATGCGTGGTGACACCCACAGTCTGAGGAGATGGTCAGACTTGGGACCAAGAAGCCCCTTGTCTTCTCACGGAGTGGCGTGGCCAGCCCCTAACGCTGTCCTGATGACCCCCTCAGGGGCCCTGTGCCTGTCACCTGGAAACAGGGCCTAAGGTCTGAGGCCTGCAACCTGAGCCCTCAGCTTAGGGGAGACACTCCAGCCTGCTGGGTCAGAGCTAGAGAGCTGAGAGTCTGTGAGCCAGACTGACCCAAGGCAGTGAGAATGCAGGTGACATGGCCCTCAGCCAACACTGCCAACCAGACCCCTTGCCCCCGGAGTGAGAGTCATGAAAGGTGACTGGGTGACTAAAGGGCTTGTCTTGGGGAGGCCCCCCCACCCCACCATCATGTACAGTCCCTAAGGGCTGTGCCCTCTTCCTCCAGCTCAGCCTGCAGGCCCAGGGAACCCACTGGGCTGGCACTCACCCACTCAGGCCTGGCAGCCATACGGATTTAATTCCAAGTGTTGGGGATCTTCTGAGAAGAGCGAAGGGCAAATGGGATCCTGCCCCCAGGAACACCCTGAGGCACCCTGGCGAGGCCCACTCCCCAGGCTGCCTTGAACTGCTCTGTGGCCATTCCCCACAAGAAAAGGGGGTTAATAAATGGACAGCCTATCTGGTGCTCTGGGTGTATCACCAGTCAAGATCACAGAGCTGGAAGAGGTTCCGGAGCTCAACTTGTCCAAACCCCTCACTTGGCAGATGAGGAAACAGATGGAAGGGGTTGGGGTCCACTGCCTGTAAGTGACAGACTGGGGTGATATCTCTAGTCTCCTGCCTTTCTGGCCCCAGCTCCTTCCACCTAGAGGCAGTGCTGAATGACTGGCTTGGCCAAGGTGGCTAAGGACAGTGAGGTGGATGATCGTGGGTTCCCAGCCCAAGACTGGGTGGATGTTGGGAGGCGTCCAGCCCCTTCCTTCTGCCATGGCCTCAGGGCTGGCTTGAGTCCTTCTACCCCTCTTTCTCCTTGCTCTGTGGAAGGAAGCCGTGCAGGACAGAGCTTCCCACCCCAAGTGGTATGGAGGCACCAGCCAGAGATGAGTGCCGGTGGTCTCACAGGCCCCTCCCATTGCGGGCAGTGTAGCTCAGGACAGGCCAAGCCTGGAACTGGTTCTGTAGTTTACAGTTAGGTCTCGATCTCTATTTTGTTATTCTTTTTGGAGGTTTAAACCCCGCTCCATTTTCCTGGGCAGGTTTAAGTTGATGTTTACCCACCAGAATTTTTTTAAATGTTCACAGCCCTTTCCTCCAAGCCATACCGCAACCCCCACTGCCAGCCAGGACTGCTTCTCTGGGGCCCACCCATCAAACCTCCTTACTTGCTCCATCTTCCTCACCATGCAAGGTGCTGGGGACCCCAAACTTGGCCTCCCATGCACGCTAAACCCCATGGCTGTGGTTTGGCCTGTCTGAAAGGGGATGCTGCAACCAGAAGCCTTCCAAGCTTCATTCAGCTCTCTTCTCACTGCCTTGAGGTGCCTAGCAGGGGTCAGGGCTCGAGCTGTTGGGTTGCTGAGCTGCAGAGCCAAAGGTGAGCCTTTGGCACCCGGCCTCCTGGTCTAGCAGAGGCATGGCCCTGCGGGTGCTCAAGGCAGGCAGTATCACTAGGAGTCTTAGGTTTACTGAGGCCCAGCAGAAATGGAGCGAAAGGCAGGCCTGCTGAGAATCCCTGAGTTCCAGCCAGGAAAGCCCAAGCTCTATACAGTTGGGACATGTTTAGGGACATAGAGCTGCATTAAAATGCGGTTTCTGCAGCTTGACTTCAGAGGCAGCACCGACCGAGGCTCACCAAGATGCCAGGCGACTCAAGGACACGTGAGTGCGTGGAATGGGATCACCTCTTACTGGGGCAGTTTGGGCAGGGCTCCTGTGGCAGCAGAGGCAAGATTAGATGGCTTTTCAGCTCTCTCCTTCCCTGGCCTCTACTCTTTGTCTTCACCGCTCAGAGGGTCTGGGGAGATGAGAGTGGACTCACTCCGCTGTGGCCGGGAAGGCCTCCTGGGATCTCCTCTCTCACACCAAGCCCCTGCCGCAAGCCAGCTGTCCGCAGCTTTGTGGCAGGACGTGCCTTGTGGACTAGGGCCAGCCATGCTGCAGATGCGCACCTCTGGGCCCAGCGAGTCTGGCTGCCTTGTGCATGCACATGGGCTCAGCCTCCCGGCCCGCCACCCTGGCCCCGGGTACTTAGTCTGTTGCTCCAACAGTCCAGATGTGCACCTTGCCCAGGTGGAGTCTGGGCCCCACAAGATCAGATGATTGACTTTCATTCAGGGTATCAAATGATACAGATGGTGTGAGGACTAGGAAGCCCGGGTCAGGGGGAGGGGCCTTTTCCTTTTCATAAAATAACAGAAGAGACTGAGGTTAGACCTCAGACAGGCCATCTGCAATGAGTCCTTGAAGAAGGTGTCTTCCTGTTCTAGGGCCCGCTGAGGCGTTTGACAGCTGTCAGCCTGGGGTCCAGGTTAGTTGAGGAGGCCTGAAAGCATCCTTCTGGGGCTGAGATTCGCAGAACCCCAAAGTGCTCTGCATAGGGAGTCTGGGAGCACTTTCTGCTGTGGCTCTGTCAGCACAGGGATGGGGAGCATGTGTGGGGCGGCCCCGGGGGCAAGGCCCCCAAATAGAGCTCTCAGCCATCTGAGGAACCTCTAGTCTCCACTCTGGGCCAGCACCTATACCGCTGTGAGCTCTCTCTCTCTCCCTTCCGCTCCCCATTCACAGATGTTTCTCCTGCTCTCAGAATGGGGAGCCGCTAGCAACAGGGACAGTAACATCACTGGAGGCCTTTGAGGTTGGGGTATCTGGCTCCCTGGGCGTGGTTGTGTGGCAGGAGGAGGATGCTAGAGTAGCATGAGGGAATAGATGGGCATTCTTGGGAAGAGGCGCCTGGTAGCTAAGGGTACCAGGTGGACTTGAGTCTGTGATCATAGGCCTCGGGAAGGCAGACCCACAGAGGAGGAAAAATGGACCTTAGAATAGCCCCAGGAAGCCTAGTATCTTTAGAAGGTGCACCCTACCATGGTCCCAAACTCCTCCAAGTTACCCACCCTCCAGGGTCTGCAGAACTTAGAGAAACTCCTGGTGGGCCAGGGCCAATGCCTCATCAGACCATGGACTCTGTTGTGAGAGTGGAGCCAGGCCCCCAGGTCACTGTCTGTCTTGTGCTTGTAAAGGTAGTTACTTATGGACTCTGGTAGTGGGCAATTCTTAAATAAAGATGGTTTCTCAACCTGCTGAGGCAGCTGGTGCCAGTGTGGGAGTTCTTATCTTCAGGCCACAGCATCCTCCTCACCCTGTCCTCCAGCCCCAGGCTGCCACTCAGCCCTTGTGCCCCTCATGCAGCTTGAAGGGGTGGCAGCTGGGTCAAGAGACCTTGAGTAACCTGAGCAGCATGCAACAGACATGGATGGGCGGGGCGGCCTCCACAATGCTCGTGTAGTGGCGCTGCTTCAAGGCCTCCCAGGGATGCCCCTCTGCACACAGTGGCCTCCAGCTGGCAAGGACATGCGCTGGCCTCTTGTCTCTGCACACAAAATTCCAGTCCCTACTCACATTTTTCAGCCACAATATTCTAATGAGGTCAACAGTCACCGAATTTTACTATACCTGAGGTGTCCACAGACGCTCACCTACTCCTGTCAGCCTGCAATCTTGAGGTGCAGACCAGGTGGGGCTCCTCACTGACTGCCGCACAGACCCCAACAGAAGAGACCGGCATGGGGCCCACTTAGCTCTGTGCCCACAGCTGAGCAGCAGAAGCCGGTGGATAGTGAGCCCCAAAGGGGGCTGTACACACACAGGGTTACAACATTGCGACAGGCTTGGCCCAGCCACTTTATAAAGGAGCTTCAGGGGACAATGGCCGCTGCAACCCAATGTTGTCAGTCAGCATCTCCTTGTCCTCCAGAGGCCCATGACTTGTACAGAATTTAATCAGTTGAATAACCAACACACCTGAGAGTCTTTTGTTCTCTTCCCTCAGACTCAAGAGCCCAATACACAGAGGGCCCTACTATCCAGAGCTGCACCCCCACCCTGACCCCCGTACTGGACTTCTGGCATGCAATGATAGACTATCAGATAAGCTGTTTAGCTCTTCTTGGGTCTCAACCTTTCCATTTTTAAAATGGAAAACTGCCACTCAACTCTCCCTCCTCAGCAATGTAACTGAGTTACATTGAGTTGAATTGAGTTCACTACAGGTAGTATATTCATCTTTATGTCTTCCAAAGTACCAAGCTCTCTACTAGGCCAGTTGTCCAAGACTGAAGCACACTGAACACGCTTCATTATTAACAGTCCCTGTAGCCAGCACTTGAGTTTACAAATAGGACTGCAGGTTCCTATTCATTCTTCACAATCACCTGTTTCAAAGATGACCCCTACGTGAGTCGACTAGTTGACTTCGTTATACAGCTAGCAACAGGACCAGGACCCAGGTTTTCTGAACCCCATCTTCTCTGAAGTAATCTGCTAGAATGGAAGGAAAGGTATACAGAAAACTTAAGACCTTTTCAAAGTGAGAGCAGTAGTAATGGGTGCTCCCTTTGCACAGGTATAAGTCAACATAGCTATAGGTCAGAAGCACAAAGATGAAGACGGGCACAGTGGCGTGCACCTGTAATCCCAGCGCTGGAAGGCTGAGGCCAGGAATTGCTTGAGTCCGCAGGATCGGGACTACCCTGGACAATGTAGTGAGACTTAGTGTCTCAAAACACACACACAAGGATGTTTTCAGCTCCTGACGTACAGGACACCCCACAGTCCTGGGAACCATGACACCCCAACAGCAATGGGTACCAACAGCTCCCAGACCTTGGTTTCTAAACACTGCTCTCCACACAGAAAGGAACCAGAGTTCCTTGGACACAGAGCAGATTCAGATTTGGGGCAATCAAGTCCAAATGCAGGTCGAGAATTCTATCCTATAAGGACACACAGTCACATGAGAAGAACTGACTTTAAGGGACCCCTATGGCCAAGATCAGGGACATGTGAACACCCAAGAAATGGCAGCAATAGGCTATAGTTCACCAAATATAAATTCAAGACCAACCTCAAAAAAAAAGCTCTTCTTTTCAGAAAAATGGAAAAATGCAAATTAGTACAGAAATGAATCTTAAGACTTGCCCCAACATGCAATGCAGTACACCAAGGATCCTGAGTGGGTGCCAAAATATTTGCAGTTCTTAGAAAACCAATCACGAAGTACCACCACACAGATTATTAACTACAAAGGACAAACACACATGTAGCTTTGAAAGGCCTGACAGTCACCACCTCCACCGAATGACCAAGCTGATGGCCAAGGGTGGGTGGCAGGGTGGCGAGTACCGACTATCATTCATGCAGGGCCTTTGTCAGAATGTTTAAGATCCATCCATCAGAAATGTAATCATGAGAAAATGGAGACAAATGCTGGCCGTGGGGCACTATGCAAGCCAACCAGCCTGGTCAGACTCTTCAATGAAATCAATGGCATGAAAAGTCCCGAAAATGCAAGGGAGCTGTGTAAAATAAGACTCGAGAAATAATCGAACATGTGACTCTCGATAAAATTAAGTTTAAAAAGCTGTAAGTTTAGGAATTGGAGAGAATGAACTCTATGTAAGGTTAGGAATTGTTAATCCTAAGTGTATGATATTGTAGTCACAGGAGAATGTCCATTTTAGGAGATGCAATATGATATAGGAGCAAAATATAGAGTTGCATATAGAATACATCAGATGTGACAAATTTTCAAGCAGTTTGGTAAAACCGGTATGTACTTAGAAAGAAGGTGCAACAAGCCATTCACAGCTGGAAAAATGCAGGCACAGGGGTTATAGATGGCCCTCAAATCTTTCAGTCTTTCTATGGGCTTGAATTATTTTTACTCAAAAAAAGTGAGGAAGGAATAATAGAGATCCTACGGTCATGATTTAAACTGAATTTAGCACCCTAAAAGTGGTGGTTCAAGAACCTTATTTTTCAAAAGCTCCTTGAGATGATTCTGACAGTGAGAAAAACTCTCATTCAAGTCTTTGGTTTCTGCTACCTTCTCTGTAACAAGAGAACATGGAAAAGAAATGTTGTCAATCTCTCGAGTAGCATTACCTCAGCTGGTGGGCCAAAGGTCTTTTCCTGATGGTTCTTCCAGCCAGCTATCTCAGACATAGTCTGAATGGTCACTGAGGGTCTTAAGACTAGATTTCCTAGGAGAAATACAGGCATTCGTCTTCCCCTTAGAGGGGGTCTGGCTGCTGTCAGAAACCAACACACTTTATCTTTCCTGGAACACAAGTTTCAGGGTACTGAAGAGCTGAAAAAATAAGCAAGGAGCAAGTCAGGAACTACTTAGGGGAACTACCAGACTGAGCCCAGTGTCTTGGCAGGAATTCGGTTAACATAACCAAACACAAGAGGGTCTCCGGGAGTGTGTGGGCAGGGCTGAAGAGGGGTTGATTATTGAACGCTGAGTGACTATTACATACCAGAGTCAGATGTCATGAGTAACCACCTCAGTAACAACCCCCTGGAAAAAAAAAATATGTTCAATGACTAGCCTAAAAAATTTGAAGAAAATGAGAATCAGACTGATTATGGGACAATTTAAACATACACAAGAAATTCTAAAGAACAGTAAAAGCTACGTCTCCACACAACTACTACAAATGATGTTTGAGAAGGAAAAAAGTTTTTCATTAGAAAAGTTGAGTAATACTTCCTTTTACATAACAGTTGTACTCAGAAGGAAACAGTGGTGGGGAGTCAAGCTGTAAAGGGTAGAAAATGGATACCAGCTTGGAAGAGCAGTCTTCCCAGGAGGATATCCCGTCAAGCTTCCTTGGCACCTAGGGGGCAGGGATGATCAGGAGCGATCCATCCAGGTGGCCCCCTACCCCATGCCCCACTCCTTGGCAATGGAAGACCTCCTCTAAGCCAACTCACAACCAGGCAGTGAGAATACTCTGCTGAAAATCTTGGCTTCCTGAGAAGCACGGATTCCGAGGCCTCAGGGCTCTTGTTGCTGAGCTGAGTTACAGAGCCCACTGCAGAGGATAATGCTCCCCAATGCCAGACTCATTCCAATGGCAATTCCTGTTCCCACAGTTAGTGCCACCTTCTTTTTCCACGGTGGAGGGGAAGGCCTGGAATAGTTGGTTTCCAGGTTCACTTCTAGACCTTTATCCACTAACTGCTGTTCCTCAGTAAGTGACTGGTAGAAATTCAGGTTCACCAACTTGGGAGGAAGGATTCTTAGCCCAAAGTAGAGCCTCTTGACAAGTTTGAAGTTTTTCAGCAGGTGCACGTCACACCGGTAGGTCCCAGAGTCATATTCCCGAGCAGATCTAAACCTCACAAAATAGGCATTGGTTCTCAAGGGTTTGAAGAGCTCATCATCCGTTGAGATGATGCCTCGAGCGAGTCTCCAGGTGAAGCGGAAAGCCTTGTGACCAGTCTCCAGGATGTCTTTGCCCAGACAGCTCAGCTGGAATGCCTTTCCTTGGAGAATGGTGAAGTGGAGCATCCCACATTCCCAGCTAGTCAGACATTCCAGGTGCTGAGACTGGCAATTCCTCCTCACCCCATCAGGCCCCACCTCACAGACTATCTCCTCCTTATAGCCCAGGCCACAGGTGACAGTGCAGCTGGTGGCATTGACAATAACTTTGCCCACAGCGTTTCGCAGTTCCTGGGGGATGGCCAGTGTAGTAGGTGCATCCATTCCCACAGCTAGACAGGCCAACACCAAGTTTCCAAGGAAGAAACTGGTAGCCAAAGACTGCATGTCTTGCCACCTCAGCCAGCTCCCTAAGGTATTCCAGTTGAATCCTCCAATGTCATCATTCAATTCCTTCAAATGAGATATCCTTCAGTCAGAAGACAGGATGCATGCAATGTCAACAGTGCAACAGAGTAAAAGGAAGTCGTTTTTTTCAACCACTCACTAGAAAGGAAGTCACAACATGACTGCTTCACTATCTCTATTAGTGACCACCATGCCACTCAGTTCATGTCATGAAAACATCTGAACTTAATTTTCAAATTACCCCAAGCGTATAGTGAAGCTATGTTCTCCCTCATCCTTTCTTCTCCCCTCCAAATCGTGGGATTAAATTTAAGGGTTGCAAAACCCAAGTTCAATTTGACCTAGAACTAGATCTTAAAAAAGAATTAACTTGAATTAGGTTAATAACTTTAAATGCTCCCAAATTATGAAAACAATTAAGAACGCCAGCCTGGGAAGCAACTTCTCCTTCCTGAACTTTGTAAATGAAGATGTGCTTGCCTATTTCAAGATCACTCTGAGCATCAAATGATAAGCTGCCTAAGAAAATGGCTTTGAAAAGTGTGATGTTCATAGATAGGGAATTTCAAAAAGAATTACAAGTCATGATGGGTCAATAGTTCCTTTGGAATCCAAGTATTTATAAAGTCAGGTGATGAGAAGATAAACACAGTTCCTCTCTCCTTCCAGGTACACTCTTTTCCAAGGACACTAATGGCAGTTTCCAGGAAACAAAAGTTTACCCTCTCTCTTGGCCTACTCCGCTGACCCTAGAGACAAGCAGTGCTCATTGTTCACGTGAATCAAGGTTGCTATGAGACAGTTATGATGTCGAAGGTAGATTCTTAGTCACACAATACGTAAGAGTCATACAAGCACTCAGCTTAGAACAGCAAGTTAGAATAAAAAACATGTAGACTTTATGAAACATTTAGTAGGCAGAGTATTTGGTGGACTTTAAAGCTACTTATCTAGGGAAGAAAAGCTAATAGAGGAACTCAATTGTACTTACACTCCAGGGAAGGGGGTTGGCAGGCAGACAAGTCCTCACAAGTATTTTGGTTAACCTGACTTCTACAGGACAGTTTCTCACATTCCTAGATGCTCTGATTTAACATCAACTTTTTGCTTCAATCTTTTAATATTGCCTGTTATAAACACAGAGAAACACCCCCATGCCCCTAAGCCCTGGCTTGGTGACCTCAACAGAGGCATTTTGCATACAAAGCAAAGTGGCCGGTGAGTATCAGAAGTGATTGGTGTCCACAAAGAAAGATGTAGGCTTGTTTTTTAATAAACATCAGATTTTATTTACAAAGCATTAAAGCTTCAGCAAGAAGTACCCAAGGCTAAGTCTTATCTTGTACAAAACTACAGAACATTAAAAAACAAAATGGTGGTGGTGGGAGGGAGCTGACAAAAGGGAAGAAGAGAATATGCATATCATACAAACTTAGCAATTCAAACTGAAATGGGTAAGTCTTAGGAACTGAAAAAAATGCCCACAGCATAAATAATTATCAAGAGCTGCTGCCAGAAGCAATCTGACAGGGCTGGGGCTTCCCAGTAGCCAATTTAGGAGGTGGGCACAGTATAAACATCCAGGTGTGTGAGGGCACCACGCTACTTTGCATATGGAAATAAGGCATAAACTGGGTGTCAGAGTTCACACGCCACTGCAGAATATAGTACAGAGAAGTGGAATGAAAATTACTTCTTTGAAACAAAAACATGCGAGTGAGCCACCTACCAATCCCAACCACTGGTCTGATGTGAAGGACAAAATGAAATTTATAAAATGAACACTTGAGCAAAGAGTAGTGACATTTAGAATAACAGACATTGTATAACTGACTTGGAGATCTTTTACGTCAACTACTGAGGATTTTGGTTCTCAAAGATGGAATGGGAGAAAAGAGGGCCTTACTGAGATAATCTTGGCTTTCTATCCTAAAATCTGCACGGCCACCCCCAGCTGATGCAGCTTCCCAAGCAGCACAGTCCTGGCACTCTCCTGTGAAAGTGACAGTCAGAAAGCACTTCCCGTCAGCCTGATGTGCCAAGAGAGGTTGATGTGCTCTTCCCACCCAGCTCCTTTATTCTGTGTGTTCAGAGAATTTCAAACACCTAATGCACATATCCAACCAATTTGCTACTTTTTATATAAAGAATAGAAGAGTAAAAGCAAAAAGTTAAAAAAAAAAGTAATTTTTTTAAAAGCTAAGCAACCTTTCACAGAAAGGAAGTGGCTGAACGCGGGGCTGGGACAGAAGCACAGGCACAAGAAGGGACAGTGTGAAGACCTAGTGATCCGCGAGCAGTGAGACAATTTGTTTCCTTGATCTTTGATTTAAACGGTGTTGTTGCCGCTTTGATTTTAGACAGTTTTACTTCAGTCCTTGCATAGATTTCCCCCATCCCAATAAAAAAGAAGCTTATTGAGAGACACCTTGGTTTGTTTCCATCTCTGGAAGTCAGCAGTGAAACAACATAAACTATTGATGATTCTTTGCTGGAGACAGATGAAACTAGCCATCTTCAAAAACCATGATTAATGAGAAGGAACCAATATTAGAGGGACATGTGCAATGAAAGGAAATACGAACAAGCCCTGAACCTCTTCCAGTTCAGTTGCTTGAACAAAATACAGTATATCAGGAAAGGGGGCCTTTTGTATGTTTTTTCCCTCTCTGAAAATCTGAACTCTTTCAAGCACTCTCTGCTTTGTCCACCTTGGTACACAATATGAAAATACAGGAGGTATGTGGCGAGAAGTTACGTTGGAAAAATAATTAAGATAAAGGTAGCAAAATTAGAGATAAGTATCAGTCACTCAAGGACATGCACAGAAGATGGAAGGGCTAAGAGGAAATGGTGACAGATCAGGATGATGCTGGGAACAACCAAGTTTGATGAACAAAACAGGTATCTTTTCTCCAGCAATATAATTAAGCATTCAAGTTTAAATGAGTCAAAACTCCCATTTGATGTCTTCACAAATCCTCATTCCTGAGAGCCTATTTGGACTTATGCTTGAAAGGGAAGGGGACGTATACTCTTCTTCCATAATTCACGTCTTCATTCAAACATAAAATTCACTCCTTCCACCTACTGGGTGGGAGGCAGAGGCCTTTGTTTCCAATTAAAGTCAATCTCAAATGACTGACCACAATGTCCAGAGGCCACATGATGGCAAAGTAGGGACAAATGAAGAAACTTCAAGGGTCTTCATAACAGTTCTGAGATTGCTCCCCCTGCTAAAGAGATAGAAACAAAAAGGTTTCTTTTAGTAACAATTCAGACTGTTCACTTTATAAGAACAAAAATATTAATGAATGCTGACAATGCATCACAAACACACATGGGCTGTGAAATTCCCCCTTTAAATTATGATCAACTCCAATTTCCAAGTACTTTACTGCAGTCTCAACCCCAAGACTCTGTTTAGTCCTGCCCTGAAGGAGAAAAGGGGGAGGTGCAAAATGATCAGAGTTGCCCACATTTTCTAGGCTGCTAGCCATTCTCCAAGGTCTAATAAATAACACCTTATAGTCCGAAAACTGTGTTAAGTAAAGGAAAGGAAATTCTAAGGTTCTACATCTTATAATCTTTCATGTATTTCATCAAATGTTTAATAGTGAGCATCAAATCCTTTTCCAAGCACCTTGCTCTGTGAATCATATTCTTATCACCTCAGAATCCCAGAAATGGTGAAATGTTCATGGAAACTACTGCCCACATGGCTGCATGCTTAACCAACTGATAAATGAAACCCTAAGTAGAAAGTCAAAGGAACACTTCCCTGATCATTCCACAGAAGCTTTTCAACCTCCGAGGGACATCCTTAAAATCAAGTTTGAAGTACCCTTCTATTTCAAAATACAAATTTTAGCTTTTAGTGAGGTCAGTACTTTGCAAAGGGAGCAGGAATAAACTTCTAATTGGACTTGATAACTGCAATTACCCACTACTTGTTAGGAACTTTGAAACACTGGTATGAAAATAAAGTACGTGTCCTACACAAAGTTAAAAATTTCACTACAAACTGTATTCAGTATTCTGAGAATGTGAGGGACAAAAAAGGCCATTCCTTTCGGACTGAATAAATGTCCCAACATATTGATTTTGACTCCCCACACAGACATTTCTGAAGCTGCAAAGAGATTAGAAGAGAAACACCACTGATGCTATACTCTGAGGTGCAAAGTCTAACAGTGGTTCACAGCGCCTCTGACAGAAACCCAATCTGGAAAATGTCAGATAAATTTAATTACTGTTAGTGATCACATCAACATAATCAAAAGGTGAAACTACTTTATTAGTAAGGGAAAATGAGTTTTGAAAAGCTATAAATGGTTTCTGAACTATGTATTTACTATGATAAAGCAGATGATTAGTTGCAGACAGGTTTTAAAGAAGCTGACTCTGTCTTAGCAATGAATAGAGCGTAGTAATGAATTCAGTATCTTCCACATTTTAAATGAGCTAAAACACTGCAGTTACTTGGGCCAGAAAAATCTGTAAACTTTAAATTGTGTTTCTTTTGTAGTGGCATCAGCTACAATTAGGTTATAGAAGGATCTTTTCTATTCACAGACAATTAGTAACCTGTGGTCCTTGTTGGCAATATCCAATAAACTCTGTGAAGTTACTTAAAAATATACAAAGATGGAACCTCAGGTGGGCTGAATGTGGACATGGTGACCATTCAGTGGAGCACCATAAATGTCATCACTGTGGAAAATGTGTCAGCTCTGAGGTTTAATGTAATACAGTGAAAAACCCAAAGTCTAAAATCTAGCAGACTTGAGAATACTCAAAATGCTGGGTAAGTGAGTCTGTTCAGTTTCTCTGTATAATGAGAATTTATTTCCAAAATGACTGCCTTGAGAGCATAGCCTAAGGAACTCTGTTAAATTTTCAAGTTCATACCAGCCCATTTGGATTAACGCATTAAAATTTTAAAGCAAGTGTAAAAATACCTGAATATAAACACTGATATTTTATCAATCCTACCCCAGAATCTACTGGCCTAGTCAAAGAAAACTTTTGGCACTGTATTAACTAAAACAGTGCTCATATCAACACAAAGTTTCCAAAGCCCAGAATAATCTAATAGAAATGAACTAACACGGTTACTATTTTTCCCAACAAGAGACCATTTAGCCTATAGTCACAAATACTTGACAGAAAGTAGTTGACATCTCCCAAAAATAAAATCCCTCTACTATGCATACGTGAGAATACTCTGCAGGTTTCAAAAGGACTAGATGTTAATAAGCTGTCTAGATAAAGTTAGTAGTTTTTTGGTACTCTCCTCCTATTTGGAAAAACAAAACACCTCTTCTTCCTTCATACAATGGCACTACTCAGAACTTCATTACTGCTCCTGGGCTATGAGGAGAGAGAAAAATACTGCCTCTGGGATTTGAACTTGAAGAGAAAGAAAAGATGCTGAAGCTAAACTGTTGAAAGTTTCATAAAGCAAGCTTCTATTCCTGGTTATGTATAGCTCTTTTATTTAAGGCAAAATGAAACATAATAAACCTAAGAGCAAACACACATGAAGAAATGCACTAAATCAGGGGTTCCCGCGCTGTACCGATCATGGATTCCCCCAGAACTCTGGTGAAAGCATGGCTAGCTGCCCAAGAGCATTCACACAACACTCTGCAACACACAATACAACACCAGGCAAATGCAAATCCCCTGAAATCTGAACAGGCCCATGGTTTGGAGCCATTGAATGAAGCCAAATCTGGCTAAGTCTGCCTTTGATGGGAGCTTAAAGCTCAGAGATTATCTGTTACTGGGAATAAAAGGAAAGAAAAAACACTAGTTAAACGGAATCAGGAGCTGCACAAAGCAAGGCCACAAGCAAGCCAGACAGAGCTCTCAGGTGTCCTTACCTGTCAAGGGCTGGCTGAGTTCCGCCTGCACTTTACCCTTCGCTGATCCTTCCAGAGGTAAACCTCTGTCCCCTTTGTAGAGTTTCGGTTTAAATGGAGAATCTTTCTCTTTACCTTTTGATCCTTTAGGCCGGCCTGCTTGCTTCTTCTTGGATTTGCCATCCCCCTTCACACCCAGTAGTGGATGGACTTCTGTAAAAAGACGAACGGCATAAAAAGGAATCCATGTGCCACCAGCCCTGTCACCCGACTGAGCGTACAGCGTACCACTATCCTCGAGCAAAAACGACTGCCCATATATTCCAGATCCACTAATACAAGGAGAAAAGTCCATTGTGTTATTCACTAAAAAGTATGTGGCGACAGAATGAGAAATGCTGGAAAGAGCACACAGATCTGTTCTTCACACCAAGACATAGCAGCTCCCAAACTGAAGAGGGGGCTGAGACCTCTAGATTCAGGAGTGAGAGGTAGGTGGACCCCCGTCGCGTCTCCAACCGGTTCGTGGCTCCAGGGTCTGGGTCTCCTTAAATGGGACCCAGAAACAAGGGGCTTTTACCCACGCTTTCACCTGGTTCCTCTTGGGCCAACAGGGGGTGGGGGAGGAGGAGTAGCAGGTGGGGGAGGAGGAGTGGCAGGTGGGTTGTGAGGAGTCACCCCTTCTGGTCTCCAAACCCATTCAATCCTCACCAGGAACAACAAAATCACTAATTCAGTGGCAGATACACATGAAGATGGAGATGAGGAGAGAACAGTAAAGTCCAGAAGAAACGAACATTTCAGATCCATGGGGCACAGGGTTGTGAGACTAACTAGAGAGATGAACTATCTCAGAAATACAACCACCGCGGTCTCCACAAATGGGAACAGAATTTCCAGTTCACAGATGCCTTCAGTACGAGCTTGGCACCCTCCCACTCCACGTGAAGAGAAAGGCCACAGAGATGGGCAGCGGCCCCACAACGAACCGGACCAACCATCTGCCAGTGCCTATCCTGACCAAGAAACTTTTATACGAACATTGGCTGGGATAAAGGTTCCCAATGCCAGGACCAGAATCACAAAGCAAAGAAGCAGCAAAATGTGACAGAAACTGAGTCGAAGCAGACAACCAATAAGAAGGAGGAGGCACTGAAAGGATCCAAACATGAGTGAACTGGTTACCCACAACAAAAGATACACCTGGAAAACTAAGAACTAAGAATAAGCCACTGTGTCCCAGGAAAACACGTCTATACCTGGCAAAAGAACATTGCTCCAGGAAAGAAAAAGAAGAATCTAATGGACTAAAAATTGACTAATAACTGCCAGTGAAAAAAGAGATGAAGTGGCCAGAGGCGGGGACAAGAGGAAGGGAAGAGGGGAGGAACACCCAAAAGGGAAGGTGTGGGGGAGAAATGTAAACAAATCTTACGTAATAAATAAAAAATAAATAAATAAAAGGGGGCTGAAAGAATCACTGATAGTGTATTACACAAGTAGAAAGAGGATTACTGGTGAGAACAGAAGGAATTAGACAGATCTAATTAGAGCTGCACAATTAATTGAGCTGTAAAAAAAAGGATGTCCACATTTTAAAGAGATAGAACAAAAATTACTGAAATTCATATGGAACAACAAAAGACCCCGAACAGCCAAAACCCTTTTGACAAACAGAAGAGAGAATGGAGGTATTACTATTCCAGACTTCAAACTACACTACAAATCCATAATACTTAAAACAGCATGGTACCAGTACAAAAACAGACAAACAGACCAATGGATCAGAATCAAATACCCAGAAATAAAACCATACAAATATGGTCAACTAATCTCTAACAAAGGGGAAAAAACATACTCTAGAACAAGGATAGCCTCTTCAGTAAACGGTGCTGGGAAAACTGGATCAAGACATGTAAAAAAATGGACCAGGACAATACCCTCACACCTTGTACAAAAATCAACTCAAAGTGGATGAAGGACTTAGGAGTATATTTTATGGAACCATAAAATACATAGAGGAAAACCTGGGCAAAACACTTCATGAATTTCACCTCAGAAACCTATTTTGGGAAACAACTATGGCTGGCAAAAAAATGAAGGAAAACATAAACAGCTGGGACTATATCAAACTAAAAAGTTTCTGTACAGCAAAAGAGACAATAAACAAAACAAAAAGAAACCCAACCAACTGGGAGAAAATTTTTGCCCTCCAGACAAGTGACAAGGGTCTGATAACAAAGATCCACAAAGAGCTCCTACAGTTCAACAAAAACAAAACAAAAAACCCAGTCAAAAAACGGGAAGAACCTAAAAGATACTTCACTGAAGAGGAGATACAGATGGTTGATAGGTGTATGAAAGAATGCTCCACATCACTAATAATCAGGGAAATGCAAATTAAAACCACAATGAGATGCCACCTTATACCAGTAAGAATGGCCCATATAAATAAAATGGACAACAACAAGTGTTGGTGTGGATGTGGAGAAAAAGGAACTCTCTTACACTGCTGGTGGGAGTGCAAACTGGTCCAGCCACTATGGAAGACTGTGTGGAGGACCCTCAAATAATTGAAAGTGGAATTACCATTTGACCCAGGAATCCCACTACTGGGAATCTACCCAGAGGGCATAAAAACACTAATTCAAAAGGACACCTGTATGCACATGTTTATTGCTGCTCTGTTTACAATTGCCAAGATTTGGAAACAAACCAAATGCCCCCAAACTGACGATTGGCTGAAAAAAATGTGGTATATGTGGAATAATGGAACACTACGCATCAATCAAGGAGGACAAACATATGTCATTCATATGTATGGAACTAGAAGGACTCATATTAGCAGAAATAAGCCAAAAAGAAAAAGAGAAGTACAGGATGATGTCACATATGACAGATATAGGAAAAAACAAACAAATGAATAAGAAAAATGAGAAACAACCAATGGGACTGAACCAATGGGACTAAGGGGAGGGGGGAGAGGCAGGGAAGGAGAAGGGCACAAAAGAGTAGGATGGTTAACAGGTGTTAGGAAAGTGGCAAAGCCCTGGGGTACACAATAATGCAATATAAATACACATATATATGCAAAATTTTAAAAACTTGAATTAAATTTTAAAAAACCAGCCATCACAGAGATAACTGACATTCTCTGTAGATATCTCTTCTATCCTATTCCCCATTATATGTTCCCAGAAATAATAATCAGTACACTGGATTTGATGTTTGTCATTCCTGTGGTATTTGAAACTTTTAAATCACACATCAGTAAATAGTATATTATTTTGCATGGTTATAATTTTGTAATTATGGCATTGTAATATGTATACCTATCTGTATGTAATTTGTCTTCTTCCCACAAAAAATTTTTTAAAAATTAAAAAAAAAAAAAAAAAAGGATGCCCAGTAGTACACATACATACACACACACCCCCTACCCATACTGAGACATGATAACAAAGACTTCCAGAATCAGATGGTAGAAGTAGATAGGAAGAATAAGCACTATCCAGACATGACTAAACTTTCCCACCTAATAAAACTACTCCATAAGGGAGAAAACAAGAGAAAAGTTTGCTAAAACAAACTGCAAGGCAGACATTAGAAAACTTAAGAATATTATAAAGTTGAAAAGCAATATAAAAAAAAAAAACCTACAGGAAAAATCACCCAAACAAGGCATTACCAGCTTATGCTAAAGAGCAGAAAGTGATCCACTAGGCAACAAAGACAAGGTGTCTCTCACCGTCATTTGGCACTCCTTGCAGTTCTATGTTGGTTGTTTTGGGCTTCTTCCTGGGTGGCTGGGACCCATCCGCCGAAGACTGCCTCTTCTTTTCTGAGCCAGCCCCTTCATCTGTCAGGGAGGTTTGAACTGCGTCCGGAGGGGGGCCATAAGGGTTTTCTTCTGGATCTTCTACCTCAGGGGCAATGGGTAAATATAACAGAGCCTTTGAATCTTCCAGCTCTTCATCACTATTTGGAACAGGATCAGACAAGGGATTGAAAAAAAGAGGAGACAGTTGCTTAAACCATGAACCCTTCCTCTAGGGCAGAATCACCTATATTAACCTACAGCAGGGATAGGTTGAGAAGTTTATGAAAGTCCAGACCAAAAAAAAAAAAAGTGAGTCAGACAACACAATTAATAAAACCAGTAGCAAAAATAAAATAGTATGAATGATTTCAGCTTCTGAAGACTGTCTAGGAGAGAAGGGAAGGATTCCTTGTACATCAAAGGAGGTATCTCTTTGAACTCATAAGCAGGGAGGACTAAAGGAACAATTGGGGGGAGTGAGCAGTAAGACACCAGAGACAGAGGAGGGGACAGCGCCAGGGACGATAGTAGGGAGGCAAGGGGTTGACAGCAGAGTCAGAGGAGAAATGTCCCGAGGCCTATACTCCGAAGGTGCTCACCTGCTACAGAAGGCAGCGATTGGGTCCACACTGGTGACATCTACTTCTTCATCTTCCGCAGCATCAGCCCCTACAGGATAGAAGCACAGCAAGGCATGAGACGACATACAAAACTGATTTTTATTTACCATTTAATGATTTCCACAAACTGAAACTCAGGAGACACAAAGGAGGAAAACTAAGCAATTCATTTATTAATCATTCCCAAAAAATGTTGCTGAACTTGCAACATATGCTAGGTATTGGGATTAGAGCAATAATCAAGTCAGTTGGGACCATAAGCGGGGGGACTAAAGGAACAGTTGGGGGACTGAGCAATGAGACACCAGAGACAAAGAAGGGGACAGTCGGGGACTTCAGTAAAGCTTCACAGACTAACTGGGGAAAGCGTGACAAAAAGATAGGAAGAGACTGAATAAAAATGGACTGTAGTCAATCCAACACAGTTAAGTGCCAGGTAAATGTGTGTGCAATATTCTAAAAGATGGGGAGAGAGGACCACTTCCATAGAAATGTGGGAAGGCTTCACAGAACACAACGCAGTGAAACCAAACCAGAATCTCCTACATCCCTGATGGTCTTGCTAAAACATAAAGGGTTTGTTATTATCTAAAATTACCAAGTGAGGACCAGAAAATTCAAGCTGGAGAGAGCTAACCTCAATCCAATTCCCTGATTCCTGGCACCAAGAAGAGATCTAGCAGCTATGTCTGGCATTCTTTACTCTGGTCATGCCAACTGGGCACACTAAGCAACCACACACATAAACCCTAACTGGACTGAAAACTCTGTCTTATACACCAGAGGATAAAACACAAAGCTTTATTTTCAAGGAGCTTCCTCTCCAGAGTTCAGAAGAAATTAAAATTGAAAACAAGCATGATCACAACCTGGTACTTTCATATATTATTTACCACCACCCACCCCCTGTCGCACCCCACCACCACAAATCTAGAATGCAGGTACTAGTACTTCCCCTATTTTTCAGACAAGGAAATCCCAGTTTAAAGACCAAGTATTCTTGCCCAAGCAGATTCCAGAGTCCATGAGCTTGACCTTCATCACAAGGAGTGACAATAATGATAAAAGCTGGACACCCAGCATTTGTGGGTGAACTGCCAATTGCTGCACATAAATGCTGCTTTTGTCATCTGCAGTTGATCAGCAAATACAGAATAAAACATTAAGAGAGCTGCTTGCACCCTGTAGTGCCCATGGAGGCCCTTAGGAGATATTATACAAAGATTCTCAAAACAGTCAAAAGTGCGTAAGTTTAAAAGAAAAAAGCGACACTTTAAAGTAAGCCCTGAGGTAAATTTTCAGCACAAATTAAGAAAGATTACTGAGTAAAGCCACCATTTCTCCTTTGGGGATTACCATCTGCAACTGAGATGTATTACCTGTCTGCTCAGGCTCGCTCTTATCTTCATCTTCAATATCAAATTCTGATTCCCTTTCCTCATATTCTACATTTTCATCCAACTCTTTGAAGTCTGGGGCAAATGCACTCCAATTTTCCTACACCAAAGCAAAATAAACTACTGATCCATATGAGAAAGCAACAGTCCATAATCTAGACATTGGTGATATAAATAAAAGGCTTGAGCATGAAGAGACTCAGAATTCTAATAATAATTACAATTAGCTATTCATACTCTCTTAAAGTTATTTCCTATGTTAAACATTGCAAATTATCAACTATAATTCTTCCATAAATAATTGCCTCCCTTAGTCTATTTAATAGATAATGATAAGGTAAAATGTTAAATGTTCTAATGAATACACTACAAATTAAAAATGTTAAAAATAAAACCAGGTTGGGCACGGTGGCTCGTGCCTGTAAGCTTCAGCCTATGAAGCGGCGGAGGTTAGGGGACACGGTTCAAGCCCCGCCTGAGGCCCATAGCAAGACCTAGTTCCAAAAAAAATAGCTGGGTGTGGTGGTGCGCGCCTGTAATCCCAGCTACCTGGGAAGCTGAGACTGGGGACTGCTTGAGTCTGTGGTACCCCAGGCAACGAGAGCCTGCAGTTCCACGGGCAAAAATAGCAAGACCTAGTCTCAAAAAATAAAAAAATAAAATAAAATAAAACCAAAATGTATAACAGGAACTGAGCTGAAAATAAGAAAAGCTCAGACAAGTTACAGAAAGATTAACAAAAGAGTACATCAGACTTTCTCCCTCAAAACAGCTAGAAAATCAGCTTTCCACCAAAATTTTCCCATCAAAATAAAGTAAAACAGCTGGGCACGGTGGCTCGTGCCTGTAAGCTTCAGCTTATGAAGTGGCAGGGGCTAGGGATCGCGGTTTGAGTCCCGCCTGGGGCCTGTAGTGAGACCTAGTTCCAAAAAATAGCTGGGCGTGGTGGTGCGCGCCTGTCATCCCAGCTACCTGGGAAGCTGAGGCTGGGGACTGCTTGAGTCTGTGGTACCCCAGGCAACGGGAGCCTGCGGTTCCACGGGCAAAAATAGCAACACCTAGTCTCAAAAATAAATAAATAAATAAATAAACAAACAAACAAACAAACAAACAAACAAATTAATTAAAACAAAATGCACTGAGCCTGTTTACTAGATTATATGAATGACATTCAAAAAAATAAAGTAACTGCTTGCTTATTACTATCTATAAGGTTCTTTGATTAAAAAAAAAAAGAAAAAGAAAAAGAAGAAAAGATCTAGTTTCAATGCAATTAACCAGAAAAATACTTACTACTTGATTTTGTGCCCAGATAGATACCACTCCACTAGAAATGGAAGCTATGATGGGTCGGACAGGATGCCACTAAATTTTAGGAAGGAAAGAAAAATCAGTTTTAAGAACGGATCCAGGATTTTCCGTATTATGTAACTAACAAAGGCAACTTCTCATTCTACTCACAGCTACATCCAAAAGGAGCTCTCCTCTCGTTCCATGGAGAATCTTCACCAGGTTGCCGATGCTCTTTTCCCAGATGTACAGGGCATGCTGCCGGGCGGAGCCTGCCACTATATACTCCCCGTCCCCAGAGAAACAGCATTTCTTCCATGGGGTCCTAAAAGGACAAAGAAAGTACCCAAGAAGAACTGGAATCTGAACCCCAATCAAGAATTATCAAGCTGGGCATGGTGGCGCATGCCTGTGAGCTTCAGCCTATGAAGCGGCTGGGGCTAGGGATCGCGGTTTGAGTCACACTCAACAACAACATAGCGAGACCTAGTTCCAAAAAATAGCTGGGTGTGGTGACGCACGCCTGCAATCCCAGCAACCTGGGAAGCTGAGGTTGGGGATTGCTTGAGTCTGTGGTACCCCAGGCAACATGAGCCTGCAAAATAGTGAGACCTAGTCTCAAAAAAGTGAGACCAAAAAAAAAAAAAAAAAAAAAAAAAAAAAAAAAAAAAAAAAAAAAAAAAAAAAAAAAAGAATTATCAAATATTATTCAAGGTGTGATACATACCTATTTACCAAATCTTGCAATTTCTGCATAGGTTCTGGCTCTCCATCTCTTCCACAGGTTAAGATTTCTCTGCCATCATAAACTCTGATTATTCGATCTGCTGTGTTAATTAAAAAGCAGCTACAGGAAAGATGAAAATATCAACAGAAATATCAGAGGTGAGAAATCTGCTCCTGCTAACATTTTTCTACGGCTACCACTCATTCGGAACAGTACTGTAAAAGACCTAATCAACAGGGAAACGGGAAAGACTGAGTAAAATGCTAAAGTACCACACTAGGATACTCATGAATTTATCTGTCACCTCTCAGACTAAAATATAACCTATAGTGAAAATAGGTTTCATACCTCCTATGGGTCCCTAAATCCTTTACTCATAAACCAATCATCAGTCTGTGCAATCTAAGAACTCTACATTGAAACTAGCATACCGAAATGACAAACTGAATCTTAATGAGTTAATAAACTATGTCATTTTAAAGCACCCAACTTTCTACTAATAAGATTAGAAATGTATCTAACATGTTACTTGATCTCCTTCTTACAGACTTCACTGACTAATTCTCTCTTAATTGAAGATAATTTTGCTCATGCATGCCCTCTAAGTATGTATGCATATGCTTACACAGACAAGGGGGACCAGTTCCTCTCTGACAGCCTATTTTTATCTCTGTTGATAGTTCTACTTCTGAGTGTGTAACCAAATTTAACAAGAAAACATCTGAAACTGAATGGGTAAGCAAGTTTTATGTGATTAAAATGTATTTTCAGTCACTGTGCGAATTCTCTGCCATCACTTCCATTACAGTGATAGCTCACATTTCCCAGAGCTGACCAGGTCAGGCAGACTAGTTCTGAGCACAGGCCACTCAGACAGCTTTAAGGTAAAGGAAGAACCTACCAGCTTCCACATAAGCTGTCACTGTGGAGCAACACAGTAAGTTTTATGAACTTTAGAACCAGATAGGGAGACTCTCTAATAACTTTTAAGTAAACTTTTTTAAAATGTAAGGTAAATATATACAAAAACTTAATCTCAACGCATCTGAGTTCTAGTCACTTTTAAAGCTGTCCTTAAAAAGACAAGTGCTTTAAAGACTCACCTTCCCTTCCGGGCAAACTCTATTGACTTAATGGCCGTGGTATTGCTTGTTCCAGTTGTTACTCTGAAGGAAGCAACAAGATCCTGAGAATCTGTTTTTAGGACCAAAATCTAAAGTTTAAAGGAGGGGAAAAAAGTAAGTATTCTCTGATAAATTACAGTAATTGGATTTGGCTGTTTCTAAAATTGGGCAGAGACTACAAAAAATATGAACATCTCTATTCCCATGTAGTCAACCTGATTAATTGGTACTGCCTTTCATCTCTTCAAATAAAGACCTACGCCTTAATCTGTTTTTAAAACATGTTTAGCATCATTCACAATAGTTAAAAAGTATCCATCAACAAGTGAATAGATGAAACAAAATGTAATTTATACACAGTTGAATATTAGTCTTGAAAAGGAGACATATTCTGGTATACACTACAACATGGATGAATATTGAGGGCTGTTCAGTGAAATAAGCCAGTCACACAGAAATTTCCAAAGGAACAGCATGGGCAGAAGTGACATGTAAATGTGCAGACCTACAGTCTTATTTTGCCAGTTTCAAGGCTTACCTTGCCTTTTGCATTTCCTGTGTAGATATACTCCCCTCGCCTATCAAAAGATGCAACCACATTCAAATCAGAGTCATCATCTACAGGGAGAACAACATGTCTGGAATCTGAAAGGGTCAACATGACAGGAGCAGATTTCATGGGACACACGAGAACCTTGTTCCTGCGTAAAGATAGGAATAGAACAATGGCTATTGCTTTGGTGTCAGAAGGCTGATTTGCTGCCCTTTCCCTGATTCCATACACTGCTCATCAACACTCCCAGGCCAGCAAATTTAAAAGTGAAAAAACCCAAAGTATTCACATAATCAGGAAATAACTAAACAAAGTCATAGGATCCTACGTTGACTAAATAAAATGTAAACATTAAAAATAAATCTGAAGACATAGCAAACTAGTAAAGTATGTATGGAATTAAGTGAAAAAGTGAAATACTGATGAGCACTACAATATATATTTATAAATCTCTAATACACATGAACTATGAAGCATTACACAATAAGCTTTTCACTTAAAGGGAAATTAACTGAGAGAGTCAAGAGGAATACAGTTATGTCTGTGATGATATGGTGGGTATCTCTTTTTCTTAAACATAATTTTAAGAGTGAATTGCTTCCTCCTAAAGAATTCAAATAATTGCGGGATTAAGGGAAAAGCCCCACATCAAAGAAGTTATACTTATTCTTATCTTTGACATTTCCAAAGTCATATTACACTATTTATATACAGTATACATGAATTCCATACAATTACATTATTTTAAAAAATTAATTCATAGTCAACTTAAAACATTATGTAAAAGAGGTTTTGCTTTGTAAAACCTGAAAGTATAATTGTTATATATGTCTGGAGATAATCTTTATAAAATTAGATGCCACCCCAGGAAAGAACAGTTCAGATGAAACATACTGATCGCGTGGGTGATACTGGACTTTTAAGATGGGTGAAGGGAACCGAAACCTCTGGTCGCAGTCGCCTGAAAGAACATCCCACTGTGACACGATATTATCAGTGGAAGCACTCACAAGCTTATGACCATCTCGACTCCAGCTGTGGGAGAAAAAAAAAATGGTAATTAAGTTCAAGCACATCTAAATTGAAGTGTATCTAAATGAAAGGATATCATCACACCACTGTTAGATGAAACTGCATGGGTCAGCAATGCTTCTGGTTTTCACATGTACCCAAATCCACAAATTCGCCCAAGTAAACAATAAATCAGAATATCCTCATAATTTCCAATCTAGTAACTTATGCTCTAAGAGTTGAAGATAACACTGCAAGTGGTTCTGAGACTTGTGTAACAGACTTAAACATTTTTTAAGAGTCTAAAATCAGCAGCGGCAGCTCCCCACTGGCCTGTTATCATGCAGATATCTGTTTATTTTTTCTTTTACTAAATGTGTCCTTGTAAAATGTAAAAAATTAAATAAAATCAGCTAGTCCTAAAGTGTTGAGAGAACAGAAAGGTTTCCCCCCTGAGCGTGAGGAGGAGTGCCAAGCTTTCGAAAGATGCTCCAGAAGGGGCACCCTGGGGTCATCCATGCCAACTATGAGAAGCCATATTACTACAGGTTGAGTCCTACAAGCAGTAAGGATTAGAAAATTCACAATGAGACCAGCAGTTACACAGTCATCATTTACCCACTAACTGGATTCATATTTAACATGTTAATATTAAGACTCCTTACCATAAAGAGCAGACTGGATGGATATGTGCACTAATTATTTTAGCAATGCCTCTTGTCAAGAAATCCCAGATCACAATTCGGCCATCATTACAGCCAACCGCAAGCAGTGTGCCCCACCTGTTGAAGGTGCAAGTCAGGGCCATGCTGATACAATCCAAAGTTCCATCAGCTTCCTGAAAATTAAAATAAAAGAAGGAAAGCCTACAACAATACTCATTCAATTGCTTCTGAAAGGTTCTCTATTATCTATTTCACATCTCCAGAATTCAAATTATAATATGTGCATACACATATAATGTATACAATAGTTGTGTGTTCTTTTATTTTAATAAATTAGCCAAAATGAGGAAATATTTATAAAACCCTAACTGAGCAAACGTGTTCAATTGTATATTATCAATATAACTATGTACAAACACTCTGGAAGGCAAATATATATTTGCCATATTTATATACATAAAATGTAATATTTTACAGTAAGACTAATTACACAAGTTATTCTACTGACCATGTAATCATAATTCTTAGAACTAATTCCACGAAAAATAACTTAAAAATAAAAGTCCTAGAACAGCTTATGTTAAGTAAACTATTTTATATTAATATCAAGCCATTCAAAATTCATCATAACTACAATGATGCCTATTTTTATATTTTAAAAAACTGAACACATTTACAGCATAATATTATATGCTGAAACACTGATCAAAGCTAGAAAACACAGAAAAAAATCTATACGAAGGTGAAAGTACTATTAGTAAAAAATCCTTCAGTCTTTTAATTTAAAAGGAAATGAACTATAAGATCTACAACATTACGTTGAGATTTCCAGTCAATATTGCCATCCCCATCAAAATTAGACATTTAATTCTTTATTATAGCAAAAGGTATGTCATCACACTAAACGTTGCTACTGGTTTAAAAAAAAAAAACAAAAACCTGCATCTTTCTCTCAAACATATCACAAAAATACTATTCTCTTACCTCTGGATAATTCTGCCCAAAGGACTCTGCAACAAAGCAAAGAGAGAATTGGTAAACCATGTGCAAAACTCCAGGCACCTTACAGCTTATGGATGGTGCACGGCACTGGTCCCCGAAGTGTGTATGGAGAACACCCCTTCTGAGGTACTATGAGGTCACACCTATTTTCATTATCACACCACCTATTTTCATTATTATAACAAAACAGCATCTGCCCTTTTACTTTCATTGTCTCATTTACAGGTAAGTTCTCCTGAGGCCACATGGCATGCTATTGTAACCAGGAAAGAAGAAGTAGGTGTGATGATATAGTCAACTTTTATTTAGGCAAACACTAAGTGATTTGTAAAAATGTAAAACAACACCTCTCTTCTCAATTAACTTTTTGCTTAGAAAATAGCTATTTTTCATAAAAATGCTGCCTATATAAAATACAATGGGTATATTATGGTTATTTTTTAGTAGCAACCTTTTAAAAATCAAATTATCTTATATCCCAACTGATGTGCAAATATTAATAGCCAACTACCAGTAATCATTCCCCTTCCTATTAACAGTATTTGTTGTAACACAATCTGGTAGTTGGTTAAATACAATTTTCTATGTTAATTTCTTAAGCAAACAGCATTTTAGTACAGACATCCCTCCATGCTTTTCCTGTCCTAATCTGGCCCTCATACAGCTGTATTAAACATTTGAAGATAGTACAAAAGGAGGACACCATCTGCTGGTGAGAAGTTTCATTTCCACAGCAATACCATCTTTGTCAGCATTATTTATATACTCACCTAAATGTTTCATTACAGTGGTTTTTAAATTATACTTTGAGAACTCACGCCCAAAGTAGCTCTTTCACATATAGGGCATCCAAATAAAATTTTCTTTTAAAAAATAATCTTTTTTTTAAAGAAAATCAGATTCTATTTTGCCCTTTGTAAAAACAAAAAAACTAAAGAATTAAAGTATTAAAACTAATCAAAGGAGCGCATGCCTGTAAGTGGCAACCTAGGAAGTTACGGCAGGGACCAGGATCCCAGTTCCAGGCCCACTCGCGGCAACATGCCAGATGTAGTTTCAAAAAAATAGCTGGGCGAGGTGGCGCGCGCCTGTAATCCCAGCTACCTGGGAAGCTGAGGCTGGGGATTGCTTGAGTCTGTGGTACCCCGGGCAACAAGAGCCTGCGGTTCCATGGGCAAAAAGAGCGAAACCTAGTCTCAAAAAAAACAAAAAACAAAAAAAACTAATCAAAGAAAATACAGCCCCAACAGTTAAGAAAACCAAAAGAAAAAGGCAAATAATTTCCTATTGCAGGCAGGTGAGCTGCAAAAACCTCTATATTCTCTTCTACTTCTTCATGAATGAGTACATGGAACCACCTAGGGATATGCCTAATTCCCAGTAAGTTTTATATAATTGCAAATTTATTATTATTGCTTATGCCTCCTCTTATCCCCTAAATAGAGGTAATTGCCCAAAATTCAGCAATTTTCTCACCTGCCCTCCCACTTTCCCCTTTGGTTGTCATCTATTTACAAGATTACAATTAGCCCAACTGTAGGAGGATCACAAATCTCCTAAGTCCAAACCTAGCTCCTAAATCACATATTCACACACTCAACATACTGTCTTTACCCAATGTCCTTGAATGTTCATCATTAACACCACTATTGACTTCAATCACTTCTTTCACTCTTCCTTACCACTAGCACCATATGCAATCAATTCTCAAATTCTGTCAAGGCCACATCTTTTCTTTCCATTACCAAAATCATACCTTCTTTATCATGCATCAACCCCAGTGCCCCAAAATTGTTTCACAAACTCCAAGAGGCAACTACATACTGCTGTCCCATTAATCGCTGTTCTGACTGAATTACTCACCAGGTAATGGACCTGCCCCACTTTCCTTAAAAAGCAAACTTTTCAGCTCAGTGTTCAAGAGCAACCACAAAACAGATGCCTTCCTTGTTTGCTTCAAGTAGGCAGTACGCATGAATGTCTAACCCAAAGGGAAAACAAACTCTGTAATCATCTGAGTATGCTATTGCTAAAGGCATCCTATTCACAGCACCACAACCTGGTCAAGTTGGAAAACTTTTTCAGTCTTCTCTCCTTGATGTATTAGTTCAAATCTATTCCTAGTAAGCACTCCTCACCATATCTGCAAATGTCGGTCTGTCAATATCTTACCAAACTTAAAAGTCCACTCATAACTCCTCCAGAGGTTGTTTCCTGATTACCTTTCTTCCCCGGCCCCCCAAAATTCACCCCTTCTTCTAAATGTTCTTAATGACTCTTTAAGACCTGCCTAGGTTCTCCAACAAGTTATGGCTACTTATATAATCGTCTTACTCTCCCTTACAAAAAGCTCCTTAAAGATAAAAACCATGTCTAAAGCATCTTTGTAGTCCTTAGGACAGCCAATACATATTTTATTTTGAAGGGAAGAGTAGCCACTGAAGACAGCGAGTCATTTAGGAGTTTTTGAAAACCTGAGTATGACAAATTACAAAAGCCTCTGTAGTACACACCTCAGTGTAATACACACCATTCCTAATAATCAAGGACATAAGAAAACAAAATAACTTAATTCCAGTGCCAGCTATGCCATATGACTTGCCAAGTACCTACAAGTTACTACCTTCTAAGTTTTTTTCCCCACCTCTGCTTAAGGAGGCACTTCTACAAGATCTCCAACTCCCTCTCTTTAGGCATTCCATATTTCTACAAAAAGATTTAACCTGTTCTGGCTCCCAAACCCCTGACAAGTCTTCAAAACTTTACCTCAAATCTCTTTCTCTAGTAACTCTGGTCCTGCCTGTTCTGAGCTACTTCAACACCTATGGTCCTTGGAACCAAAGCTAAGTCCACAAACTGTCTTTCCCTACCACTCTACAGCTGATCTGAAAGTGGCGTTGGAGAAGGCAAATGCATTCCGTTTGGGAAGAAGCTGGAATTCTTTCTCCAGCTGCTGCTCTATATGAGGAGCGCCCAAAGACCCACAGCAGCATTACTAAGGCTGCATGCAGCCTAAGTCCCTTCCTGCACGGGTTCCCTCCTTTTCAGGACCAAAGGGTTCTCTAAAAAGGCAGCCATAGTCCGCTCACCCAGCAACTCGAGGTTCATCCCTGAGGAATCTGGTCGCCTGGTCTCAGCTCCAGCAACGACGCCTTCTCCCCAACCAGCTTCCAAGAGCTGCGTCTAAGTCAGGGAAGGAGGTACGCCGCAAATAGCCTGGCGAAAGCTCCGGAGGTTTTCTGATTTGGAAGACCCCGGGGCCTCCGTTTTCTTCCCCCGCCTTCCTTGTTCGTTCCGAGAAGGCTGTCCACATATATGCCTAAACAAAAGGAAGAACAAACGCTCTCTGGATAACTTTATTATGCTATTGTTTAAGGGATAAAAATATCCTAGATATCTGGTACTTTAAAAAGTGCCCATAAATTAGGTTGTTTTCTCCCGGGCCATTTAAGTGAGCTAAAAGTTTCAGGCATTTTGTTAGGCAACTAGACCCTGCTCTGTTGTGTGTTCAGCGGTGTTTTCCCGGCTCGCTGCTGCGAAGTACGCAGGAAAGGTTCCGGGCAAGTCCGACTGACATAGGAAAGCGGTCGGAAGCGCGGCGGAGTTCTTGTGGTCTAGGCGCGTGCTCACCTGTTTGTAGATTAGTTTCCGTGTATCTGTCTCAGTCTCGTGAAGATTATTTCACATTTATAAAGACGTGCCATTGATCCCACAGGAAGGTACAGTGGCGTTTGGTAGGCCTCTAAGACTTTACCGTGTGCTCTGCAGTGACTAGAACCCTGAAAATCTATCGCAGTCGGTTGAGCAGCGTTCCCTGGAGCTCAGACAAGACTTTGAGAGATACTCAAGCAATTAGAGAAGCCCAGTTCTGGATCCTAACGAAAGAGCAAATTCTATATAAACAGGTGTTGATTTTGGGTGCTGTAGACTGTTACTAAAAGGAGAGAATGACGTGGGCTCTCTGCAGAAAAGTAGGACTCAAGCTAAAGCCCCTTGTGCAGGTTTAATGTTCACCGCAGCCCCTCTTCTAACTAGTGTCACCCCAGGGGTAATAATTTATTCCCTCTGCCTCGGTTTTCTTATATGGGAGTGATAATAGTATTTACAGGATTGTTGTGAAGATTGTTTAGAACAGCAGACGCGGAGGACGGGTGGGAGTGGTCAGGGAGGGGAGGAACAAGGAAGACAGCTATGATGGTCCACGGATGAGAAGGTGGTGGGAGAACCCTGGGAATTCAAAGATGTGAAATAAATATATATATATAATTATTATTAAAAAAAAACAGCAGACGCCCAGTAATTGTTAGCTATTATTTACAAACCTATTTGTGAGCTATTATTTAAATTAGCTCACTCCTTTGAGACCAGTAGGATAAATATATGGAATACAGTTATTGAGGCTCAAAGATATTTAGCACATATCCGAAAGTTGGCAAAACTTCACTGGCAATACTATCAAGTAGTATTTCTGCATCCATTTGTAATCATTCGTTATTATCAGTTCCATTGACTATCAACTGGCAAGATGAACAAATGTTATCTTTACATTATTTCACAATTAGGATGAGCAAGTTTGCATATTTATGGGAGGTGGCTTGTGTCCTTTGCTCATTTTTTGGGATGGAGTATGAATCCTGTAGAATTTTCAAGAGAAAAATGATATGATCAGATTGATGTTAAAGAATGAAAACAAATATGGGGTAGGAGTTGATTAGATGGCTGGGAAATATTTAGGAAATGACTGAGGTAATCGTGTAAGAAATGTTAATCATGTAGGAAATGTTCATTTTAGGCTGCCACCTACAGGCATGTGCCACCATGCCTGTCCCTGGAAATGTTCATTTTAATAAGAAGTCTAACTTATCAGTTCTTTCATTTATGAAAGCCTTTGGTGTTGAATTTAAAAGTCATCACGATATTTTACAATCATTTAGATTTTCTCCTGTTTTAGTAATTTTATAGTTTTGCATTTAATGTTTAATTTTATGATTCGCATTTAGTCCATTTTTTGTAAGGTTCTAAATTGTGTCTAGATACATCCTTTTCATGAGGATACACTTTTTTTTTAGCACCATTTGTTGAAAACCTATCTTTTCTCCATTGTATTCGCTCTTTGTCTAAGGTCAGTTGGCCATATTTACATGAACTCCTTTGCCTGTTCTTTCACATGGTCTTGATTAGTGTTACTTTATAATGATAAGTGTTGAGGTTGGGTAGATTCAATCCCCCCCCTTTTTTTTTTCAGTGCTGTGCTGGCTATTCAATATTAAGTTTAGAGTCAGTATGTCAATAACCACAAGCTAACTTTCTGGCATTTTGATTGGAAATGCATTGAATCTATAGAGCAAATTGGAAAGAATTGATATCTTGACAATATTGAGTCTCCCTATCCATCAGCATAGGCTACTTTTCAATTCTCTAATCTGCTTATATGAGATTTTATAGTTTCCCTCATATACTTTTACATATTTTGTTACATTTATACCTGTGTATTTGGGGGTAAGGGATGAACTAAAAGCAATTACTTCTGCAAGCTTGTTATAATCACTTAATTAATTCCAGCAGGTCTTTGGCAATTCCTTTAGATTTGCTGCCTAGAAAACAAGATGGTGTGCATAGTTTTATCTTTTTCTCCCCAGTCAGTATACCTTTTATGTCTAATTCTCTTACTGTATAGTTAAAATTTCCAGTAGGATATGGAAAAGGGGATTGAGAGATGACATCCCTGCCTCAGTCCTGATGTTAAACAGAAAGCATCTAGTTTTTCATCATTAAGAATGATGCTACCTGCAGATAATTTAAAAAATATCCTAAAATTTGAGGCAGTTCTTCTCTATTCTTAAGTTTTCTGAGAATTTTATAATAAATAAGTGTTGGATTTTGTCAAATACTTTGTGTGTCTGTTGATACCACCTGATGATTTTTCTTCCTCTTGATGTGATAGATTACATCAATTGACTTTCAAATGTTGAGCCAGTCTTGCATATCTGGGATGAATTCCCTTTGTCTGCCCTATGACCTTACTTCTCTGATGCATCTAATGATTTTGCAGATTTGTTCAGTGTTTTACCTATTGTTCAGACAGAGTGTTGACTTCCAAGCTTCTTGCATGCCAGATGGGGAACCAGAAGTCTTGAGTCAGTTTTAAAAGCAGGGAAATCTAGATGTTCCCACTACAGAATCTGGAGGGGAAAGAACCTTCCAGTTCTAAACCAGTATAGCTTGAAGATTGGCCTGGGACCTATGCTGGGTCAGTCAAGAAAATGTTCTGACTGCCAGTCATGGAGTGGAGATGATTCTTCATGGCCATGGTGAGGCCTTTGAAGTAACTTGCACAACTGACGTGGTTTCTACCAACTGTTTAATGAGCCTGAACTTCCCATTTCCTGTTGATTTTTTCAGCTCCCGGTATCTTCCCAATATGGATTTCCTTTCTCCTAA
>PVHY01016486.1:0-18566 GCA_004024945.1 Uropsilus gracilis
GGTAGGGGTGGGGTTGGGGTAGGGGTGGGGGTGCACACGCGAGCGGGGGTGGGGGTGGGGGCAGCGGACTGGAGGACGTCTGCTGCTCTATAATAAAGCGGCGCTCTTCTCCTCATGCGCGACCGCATGGAAACCACCGCATTCAGAGGTTTTTTGCGTCAAGATGCCGGGCCTAAGGGCGTAAGAGATGCGAGAGGGGGCAAGACCGAGGCCTGGAGATGGAGGCCGAGGGAGTGGGGGGAGGGATGGAGGGAGGGAGGGATTGGTCGGGAGCCATTCGCTGGGCAAATCCTAGAACGTGAGGTGTCGAGAGCGGGCCTTGGAGAACCCGCAGGGGCGTCCAGAACCTCGGGGTCAAGGGTCCCAGCTGGCGCCTCCCTTCGCACCTTTCTCACCCTCCCACCCCAACTCCCCACCCAGGATGCGGCTGGGCCGCCGGGCCCTCTGTGTGCTAGTACTGCTGTTTGCCTGCGCCTCGCTGGGGTTCCTGTACGCTAGCATTCGGGACCCAGGGAGTCTCCGGGCACCTCTTGGCCTGTGGGCACCCCTGCAGAACCTCCCCAGACCAGAGCTGCCTGACCTTGCCCCAGAGCCCCGCTACGCACACATACCGGTCAAGATCAAGCAGGAAATCGTGGAGTGAGTGCCAGGCTCTGTGGGAGGCACTGTGGGTGCTCTGGGGGCTGGAGTGGGCAGCTCATCTCCTCCTTAGATGAGCAGTGATGCTTGGGGGGTCTGGACTGAGGGGTTGAAGTGGGCAGAGAGTGGAGTAGGCTATGGAAACTTGGGGAATTTTGCCCTCCCTGAACCTCATAGAGATGGGGGAGGGTGTGCCTTCTGGGAAGGGCCTTGAAAAATTCTGATGTCCTAATTCAGACATGAAATGAGATTGTGGGGAGGGGTTCTGAATAGTGTGCAGGCAACTCTGAAGTCCTGGCGGTTGGTCCTAGTTCACACCTCTAGAAAATCCAGATTTAGGGGGTGGGTCATCCGTGCTCCTTCCTTTGGGGACTATTTGAAGAAAAGCGTTGAAGGGGCCAGAGATCCTGGATGGGCAGGGTTGCGAGCCTGGCGGAGGTGTGGCCCACTGTGTCCGTGTTTTGTGAGATAAATGGAACTGTAAGTCCACGTTCTGATGACACTTCCTCCCTGTTCCAGGCTACTGGCTTGGAACAACTGCAGTTGTGAGTCCAGTGGGGGAAATCTTCACTTCCCCTTCCAACGGCAGGTGCGAGCCACCGACCTCACCAAGGCCTTTGACCCTGAGGAGCTGAGGGCTGCCTCTGCCTACAGGGAGCAGGAGTTTCAGGCCTTCCTTTTAAGGTATCAGCAGGAAAGGAAAGCAGTGCTCTGCTGGGAGAGGGCCTGGCAGGTAGCCCTGTCTTGCTTCTTGACTCCTCTGTCCTTCCCCTCCATTGCCAGGAGCCAGTCTGCCACTGACCAACTCCTCATAGCCCCTGCCAACTCCCCCCTCCAATACCCCCTGCAGGGGGTGGAGGTCCAGCCCCTCAGGAGCATCTTGGTGCCAGGTAGGGAGGAAGATCCTGGAGAATGACCTAGGCCATTGTGGGGGTAACAGAACCTGAGGCTGGGTGGGGGAGAATGAGGGAAGATTGGAATGGGAGGTGGAGGGGGTCTTCTGATTAAAAAGGGGGGTTATCAGAGGTAAGAAGGGAGCTCGAGGGGCTGGAAGACAGAAGAGACTCAAAGGTTGTCACAGAGTGCAGAGACAAACTGGACAGGTTAGGGAGACAAACCTATTCTTCACTGACTATCAAAGTTTCGATGGGCAGGCTATAGAAGAACTTCTGCTTTGATTGGAAAGAGTAAAAGAATCCATTACTCTGGCTCTCCAGCACTGGGCCTTGTGGTAACCTCAACAGGAGGCGTGGTTGAGAGATTCTTTGTCATGTGTGGTAAAAGAGAGAATGAAAAAGGAGAATTCAGGGCTGGTTGTGATTCTGGTCTCCCATCTTCCTTCCCAGGGTTGAGCCTACAAGCAGCTTCTGGTCAGGACATATACCAGGTGAGAAGAAACAGGAGGGCAGGGAAGCCAGGTGGCCATTGAGGATGCTGGCCTGGAACCAGGCCTGCAAAAGTGGGGTGGCGGAACCAAGAAGGCCAGATTTGGGGCTGGGATCTAACCCTGCACTCTGCACCTCCTCCCCCAGGTGAACCTGACTGCCTCCTTGGGCACCTGGGACGTGGCAGGGGAAGTAACTGGAGTGACTGTCACTGGAGAGGGGCAACCAGATCTCACCCTCAGCAGCCCAGGGCTGGACCAACTCAATCGGCAGTTACAACTGGTTACTTATAGCAGCCGAAGCTACCAGGCAAATACAGCAGATACAGGTGCGAGGCCTGGGTAGCCATAGGGCCAAGTTGGGGAAACAAAGAAAGTTCAGAGAGACTGGTGCGGGGAGAGGCAGAGACAGGCTCAGGCGATGGGCAGAGCTACATAGCCACACAATGGGCATTTGAGTTAGGCCAGCAGGGCCAGGGAGGGAGAAAAGAATCCTTTGTTCATCTGGGGCCAGAGTAGGCCAGAGGGAAACCAGAGCCTTGGGTGTTCCCCCCCCCCCAGACCAACTTTGGGGGCCTCAGGAAGTGACAAGCCTCAGGAGCTTTGGTGCCATTCCATCTCATTCCAGAAGGCAAAGAACTTTATCACCTCTAGCTCCCATTTCTCCTCTTGCAAAAAGAGGCAGGGTGAAACCCTCCTGTTGCTCTCAAGAGCTCTCTATGCCAAACCTGCTCGCATCTTCGGGCTGCTCCACTTTTGCCTTCTGCCTGTAATGCTCCCCCCGCCCCCCATCTCCACATTCCGGTTCCTTCTTGTCGTTTGGATCTTGGCTCAAGTATCTTCTCCACCGTCACATGCTTTGTCTTGTTTTCTGTTCAATATTCAACCAATATTTGACTTCTTTTATTTACTTAGCCTGGATTCCAATTGACTAGTTGTTTCAGCTTTGTTGCTTCAGAGTTGTGTAAAGACAGATTGCTTCATTTTCTCTGTGCCTTTCTTTTTGCCTTCTATAGTAGGAAGTTACTTCCTGGGGCTATTGTGAGGAGTATATGCGTGTATACATTGAAGGTTATAGTGAAAGTATCTGGCACATAGTAAACATTCAATAAAGGTTAGTTTTTAAAGAAATCTTCCATTGTTCTCCTCCCGACCGTTAGAATGTAAGTTCTACAGGGCAAGAACGTTGTGTTCTTGTCAGCCAGGACCTAGACAAGTAGTACAGAGAGTGAGCACTTAGATATTGATTTACTGAAGAGACAACTGCCACAGCCTGAAGAGGCACATCGCATGTCTTGTCTTCCCAGTCCGGTTCTCCACCGAGGGACATGAGGCTGTGTTCACCATCCGCATCAGACACCCCCCCAACCCGCGGCTGTACCCACCGGGGTCTCTACCTGTGGGAGGTGAGGCCGGTGTGGGCAGGGACAAGGATCCAGCCCTGGTGGGGAGCAAATGGGGGAGAGGGTGATCCCGCTCCTAGCTCGGCTCCTCACCTGTATCCAACCCTGTCTCGCGCTCCCAGCCCCGTACAACATCAGCGCTCTGGTCACCGTGGCCACCAAGACCTTCCTTCGTTACAATCGGCTCCGAGCACTCATCGCCAGCATCCGCCGCTTCTACCCCACAGTCACTGTAATTATCGCCGATGACAGCGACAAGCCTGAGAGCATCAGCGGCCCCCACATTGAGCACTATCTCATGCCTTTCGGCAAGGTGCGAGCGCCCAGGCTGAACCCCGGGCCGTAGGAGGGCGCGCCCTCCCACCCCACCCCCACCGCCCGAGGGGAACGATTCGCGGAATACCTGCCTCGAAACACCAGCTTGAGGGGTCCAGGTTCCCGGGGAGCAGGAACGTTGCCTGTCTTACTAGCCATGCATTCTTGAAAATGTGTTTAGCACCCAGTGGGTAACGGACCGGTACTTGAGGAATGAGTGAGTTAATTGCACGCCCGAATCAAAGGCATTCCAGAACGCCTCCCTCTCGCACCTCCGGGAGCGGGGAACTGCATTTCCCGGGGGAACTAGCTCCGCGTCTTTGATAAGCATTCACGCGTTTGAAAAGGGCCGGGAACTGTTGAGAGGGGAGAGGGGAGACGAAGAAAAGTGGCCAAAGAATATGGCTTCTCTCGACGGCCCATCCAACCGTACAAATCCTTCCCCCAGGGCTGGTTCGCGGGCCGGAACCTGGCCGTGTCCCAAGTAACCACCAAGTACGTGTTGTGGGTGGACGACGACTTCGTCTTCACGGCGCGGACGCGGCTGGAGAAGCTTGTGGACGTGCTGGAGCGGACGCCGCTGGACCTGGTAGGAAAGGGGTCGCGGGTGCGGGATGAGAGGAGGGTCAGCGGCAGGCTGAGGCGCCAGCAGGGGACACCCGACCCGAAACCGACTGGGAGAGGACGAAAGTGGAGCTTGGAGACAGCCTGTCCTGCAGGGATGGAGTGGGAAAGGAACGAGCAGAAGAGCCTCCCTGGCCGGCTGGTCGGGGAAGAGCACCGACTACCCCCTTCCGGTCTGTGCCCACCTGGACCCTTTGTCCCACTCCCCGCAGGTGGGCGGCGCCGTGCGGGAGATCTCCGGCTTCGCTACCACCTACCGGCAGCTGCTGAGCGTGGAGCCCGGGGCCCCGGGCCGCGGGAACTGCTTCCGCCAAAGGCGCGGCTTCCACCACGAGCTTGTCGGCTTCCCAAGCTGCGTGGTCACCGACGGCGTGGTCAACTTCTTCCTGGCGCGCACCGACAAAGTGCGGGAGGTCGGCTTCGACCCGCGCCTCAGCCGTGTGGCGCATCTGGGTGAGTTGCGCCCCCTCCCGGCAGGATCCGGCAGGGACCCCGCCGGCCACCTGGCGGGGCCGGGTGCCACCTAGTGTCTAGGTCGCGGGTACTCTTCGCCGCAGAGCCCCACCAGAGGCTCCTAGGACAGTTGGAAGACTTCCCAAGATCTGCGCCCTTTGGGGAGACTGAGCTCCCATCCTCCCACCGCTCCCCTCCCCCCAAGGCGTTGGCCCCACCTAACTTGCTGAAGTTCAAGGGAGACCGTCACCTCCACCCCACTCTTAGCTGCTCTCCCTTTCCCAGACCACAGCCATAGTGACTTTTTTGGCATTTATTTACCGTGTGTGTGTGTGTGTGTGTGTGTGTGTGTGTGTGTGTGTGTGTGTGTGTGTTGGCAGGGAGAGGATGGGTGTGTTTTCAAAATACAATATAAATACATCGACTCCATTTTACACAAAAGTTAAACTAAGACCCCGAGAGTTCCATGTCCCCAAGTGCTTACCAATGGACTCTTGTAAGCACCCCAAATCGACAGCTCTCCCTAAGTGTTGGCCTTCTGCACCCTCACTCTTCATTGTCCTCCCCTCCGTGCCCAGAATTCTTCCTGGATGGGCTTGGTTCCCTTCGGGTGGGCTCCTGCTCAGACGTCGTGGTGGACCACGCATCCAAGTTGAAACTGCCTTGGACCTCAAGGGATGCTGGCGCAGAGACTTACGCCCGGTACCGGTACCCGGGATCACTGGATGAAAGTCAGGTGGCCAAACACCGCCTGCTCTTCTTCAAACACCGGCTGCAGTGCATGATGGCGGAGTGATGGCCCTCGGGAACCTTGCCAGGCTGGCCCTGCCTCACTGGCCCTGCCAGGAATTTCCAACAAACCCCACCCACCAGTGACCGCTCTACTCCCCAGCCTCCTGTCCTCTTCCCCCCTCAGAGCCTGACCCCACAGGGCTTGTCCTGGTGACACTGCTCCTTTCTGCCAGTGCCCAGGGGTATGATGGAGCCATAACTCGTCCCAGAGCCAGTGCCAAGTCCTCCCTCCACCCCTTCTCACGGGGCAGGAAGTGGGGGTCACTTTCCAAGTGCCAAAGAGCCCCGGGGGGGACTCTGAGAACCTAACATGGAACACTCTTCCTCTCATCTCCTTGGATTGAAGGGGTGGGAGTCCCCACTATGTACTTCCAGGGCTGCACCCCTCTTCCCCATCTCTGGATCCAGGACTTTGCATCAGGTCCACTCCCCTACCCTATGGAGGGAACTGGTGATGCTGGAGCTGGGGTGAGGGTGAACACACAGGTGAAAGTCACTTTCGGTTGTGTCTTTGCAATGCTGTGGGCATGGAGGAAGGGGGTGCCAGGGCTATGTGTGCAGACACCCAGACTCACTTCATGCACTCCAGAGGTGCTCTACTTCATTTTATTAGTTAGGCTAAGTAAGCGGACTCCGGGGACATGGCCCTCCTCACGTACACGTTGCTGGAGCTCTTCCCACGCCAAGCGACCAGGTCACACCCACACTGTGCAAGTCTTTGGACCAGTGAGCTCCTGGGAGGGGGAGGGGACATGTCAGGAACGCATCCGGTGCTGCCCAACCCACCCAAGAGCAGGCTGCTCCACCCCTTGGGGGCTTAGTTCTGTTCTGAGCGGGCCCAGCCTTCCTGATGGAGTCTTCGATCAGCTAATAATTTCACCCCCAGCCCTTCCTGCTTCATCTACTGCCTCCCAAGTCCGTCCCTCTCCTGGATCTTTGCCACTGACCCACACCTCACTTGCAAACCCCCACCGGCTCCCGCTCCCACAGCTGCCGGTCCCTCACCAGTGTCTTCAGGGCGTGAGCAGCTGCATCCTGCACACTCACGAACAGCTGCTCTGGGGTCACGCTGCTCAGGAGTCCTGCCTGGGTCAGGGTCCCCAGCACCGAGGCTGTGTAGAGAGGTCAGCTTCAGGTCCTACATCTGCACGATGTCCTCTTCCTTCCCCACAGTGCCTGGCCACGCCCCCCTCTGCTCTGGCGCCCTCCATCCTGCACACTCACCGTTACACTGAGCCAGGAGAAGGTGGATCCCAGCATCTCGGCACCGGCCAGCCAGCTGCAGAGGTGGGGCAGGGGGTGAAATCCGAAATGAGAGGGTAAGCTTATGATGAGAAGGGGACTTTCTCCCCTACCGCCTCTCCCTCACCTGTACCACTTCTCTGGCCCCCGCAGCATCTGCGAAGGTGACACCACTACAGTCTAGGACCACTGCTCTGACAGGCTCTGCAGCTAGGATGGGAGAAGGCAGTGGGCCCTAGATGCCTCCATGGGTCATGCCCAAATCTCCCTTCTTGTTCTCCCATCTCACCTGCCTCAGGGGGGCCATCTGTCTTTAGAGTCTCCTGTGAGTAGAGAAGACAGTCACCACCACCGGGTCTCAAGCATGAACAAGCACCCCCGAGCACAGTGCTCTGCCCCAGAATACCCACCTGCCTCCCACTCCCAGGTGAGCCACATGGCCCTCTGACCAAGGCCCTCACCTTGCATAGTCCCTGTCCAAGCCCCAAGCGCTGCTCCAGGGTGCTGCGAAACTGCCCGCGGGTCCCAAAGTAAAGTGGTGCCGGGCAGCTCAGGATGCAGAGCCCCGGGACCTGGAGCAGCTAAGGGGTCAGAGGGTCAGAGACACCTCCTGGTCCAGCTCCCCTCGCTCCTGTGGGTGTAGCTCACCTACCTTTCGGCTCTCTCTCAGCGGCCTGTAGAGCTCCGTTCCCTCAGCCAGTCCAAGTGCCAGGCACTGTGCCCTGTAGGAAGCTGGGGTCAGATCTCCAGCCTGGCCTGTTGGAGAGTCCCTCACCTCAAGCACTCTATCTCCCCCACCCCTCATTTTGACTCCACGCATCTCTGCTCCCACCTCTGGGTGCGGCAGACCACAGTCATCATAGAGAAGACCACACCTACGGCCAGGCCCAGGTCCACGCTCAGGGTCACCACAGCCACCCATGTGACCATCCACACAGCCTGTGGGACATGGATGGGAGTGAAGTGTCAGAAGAAAGGCCAGGCCATCGCTGCCAGGGAAAGGGGTCTAGGGGTAGTCACTACCAGGACAAGTGATGGGCAGGGATGGCCCAGGAAAAGGTAGAATAACAGGAGGAAGGAATGGGATTGACCCAACAAGGGGTACACACCGCGTGTCGTGGCCCCAGACCTTGCACCAGCAAGTTAATAGATTCAGGTCTACGGGGTTCAAGTGCCACTCTGCACCTTATCTCTAGGTAAAGAGATTAGGACTTACTCATGTTCCGGAGTGGGTGGATCTGTAATCTTAAATTCTGTAATCTTAAATTACAGAATTTAAGATGAGGACTACTAGCTTTGCTCCAGGGCAGAGGCTGGGGATGCTGGGGAAATGGGAAGGGGCTATCTGGGGAAAATATTGCCATTTCTCACGAAGTCCATGCGGCTGATACGCCATAGCTGTGGGAGTTCCTGCATCTGGAAGAACATCTGGCGCATGCTGGAGATGTTGATGCAAGCCAGGACCGCCTTGGGCAGAGAGGGCAAGCTGACAACCCCCATGTACTGGAATAGAGCCACTCCTCCCAGCCACCCCACACCTCCTGCTTCTTACCTTGGGCAGATAGTAGAAGAAGGGCCCCAGCCACAGCAGCACTGACAGGACAACTATGCAGGAGAAAAGGCCGGCCAGCTAGAGGGGAGGAGGGACGGAGGCACACAAGGAAAGGAACCTCAGCCTCTACCACGCAAGAGTTGATCTCCCACCTACAGAGATGTCCCTGGCTCCTCTTGATATTCTGACACACCTACCCTTACCCTTTCCCCAGTTAAACGCCTAGCACCAGTCTCTCCCCAGATCTATTTCAACATTCCCATTTTTTCATCCCTCTTCCACATGAAAAGCCACTGTTGGGTTACCCTAAAAGCAGGCTGACTGCATGCTTAGGGCACCAGCAAAGGAAAGGAAACCAAAAACATTAGGGGAGACTTTGATATGTGCTATTTCTTTTTAAAAGAAAATGTCCTTATGGGAGGAAAAATTAGAATTTTCTCTCTAATTTATCTTGCAGGTTAGTTGTGTTTTCATTTTGAACTGCATATTAGGCACTATAAACTTTCTCAGTGCTTAGACACTACAAAGGTCTTGATGGAACTTTGTTTTCTTCTATCTCTCCTGCCTAGATAAACTCATCCCCTCCCTCACTCTCGTCACAGATTCCCAAGCTCCTTATATAGCTGATACCAAGGAATCTACCACTTTCCCACCTGCTCTCTACCATCATCACCACCACCCAGCCTAGTGTTCCCCATCCCCTCATCCCGAATGCTCTTACCTGCGTGTTCCCCCCAGCATCCACTAGCAAGCTGGTTGTGGCCAGGGTGGCCGAGTTGGGGAAGCAAGAGAAGAGGGACGAGATGAGGTTGGAGACACCGTGTGCCAAGAGCTCCTGGGGGATGCAGTGAGATGAAGAGGACCAAAGACAGAGGCAAGGGGGTCTCAGGCTAAGGGGTGATCTCCTGAATGAGGTTGGGGTCCTCAGTCAGCATCACACCTGATTGGAGTCAATAGTGTAGCTGTACTTGTCTGCATAGATGGAGGCCAGGGCGGTGGACACAGCAAAGGTAACCAGTGCCATGGGCAGTGAGTCGGTCAGAATTCTGGGCAGCTCAGTCAGGTTGGGGAGGAGGGGTTGGGGAAATCTGGAAAAAGAGGGATCCATGGTAAGGATGGTGGGGATATACCAAGCCTACAGGAGAGACAGAAAATGGGGTGTACAGGGAAGGACACAGGAGAGGTGTGAATAGAGAAAGCTGGCATCTTTTCATTCTCTTTTACCCTCCAGGCAGCAGCCCCACTATTTGGATGTTGTATCTTGTGTCCAGGGAAGAGGTAAAGCAGAGCACGGAAGCCAGGAGCACCTGGAAAATAGAGTAAATTAGGGGTGGGAGCACAGTGGGGCCCCCCGGCAGAAGTTAGAAGGGACTCCACATAAGTGGGCATCGTAATGCAAGACGAGACTGCATTATGGGGAGGGGTCTGGGATGCGTTTGGCGATGGGTGCCCAAGAATTGATTTAGTGAGGAGAGCTGTCATGGGAAAGAGAAATGGGCTGTGGAGAGACGTGGGTGGGCATAACAGGCTCCTGTGAGGGATGGGTATATGGAGAGGTAAAATCGAGTCACCCGAAGCAGGGAATCTGGGACTATATTTAGGGAATAAACAGGGTACTTATAGAGACTGTTGTATTTAGTCAAGGAAAGACAGAAATACAGGTGGGCGTGGCAAGGGAGATAAACAGTGAATTACAATGCAATGTCGGGTGAGGAGAGGCGAGTGGAGATGCTGTGGCGAGTGAGGCCACAAGGGGGCGCTTTAGGGAGGAACAGGCAGCCTAAGTAATCCCAAGGGGATCCGGGAGAACTGGTACGCGTGGGTGGGGGATTCCAGAGGATCGAAGTGTTCTGGGAGGAGGCCTGGAAAAAGCACGCGTGTAGGCAGGACCTCTCGCCTGTGACCTCTCCGCATCCCACAAGGGGGCGGCAGCGACCAGTTCCTACAGGATGGGCAGGGCAGTCCGTGCAGGGGGCTGGGGCCAGAGAGCCTCCTCACCATGACGATTTCCCCCGGGATAGGGGTGGGCAGTCTGTCTCGGAACCTCACGTTCAATTCCTTGACCGGCACAAGCAGCGCCAGACTGAGTGCTGAGATGGTCAGTTCCGCGGGACTGCTCTGAGGCAGCGCCGTCAGCAAGGCGGCCAGCGTCTGCGGGGAGGGGTGGTGAGCGAGGGGCCCGGTGCCAGCATCCACCGCCCCCGGCGAATACCCACCCGACCGAGGCAGGCCCTCTCTTGGGCACCCGTCGGGCTTTCCACTCAGCGGAGACCCTCATTCAGCCACGTGGCTCTCACCTGTCCCCTCCCCACCCCAGACACAGACTCTCCCTCCTCGGCGCTCCTTCCTTCCCTTTGGGGGGTCCCCTCTTTTCCCGAGCGGAAACCTCTTCGCCCTTCTTCACCCCCACCTTGAAGAGAGCGAAGCAGCCGATCTGCCGCGGGAGTGGCAACCCCAGGAGGCTCGGTAATTGGGACACAAGCACGTGCAACGCAGCCCCGCTGGTCAGCGCTTTGACCACAGGCTCGGACAAAAAGGTGGACAGGACGCCGAGCTGCAGCACGAACATCCCCAGCTGCAGGGGAGAGATGCGCCATCGTCTGCCCTGGCCGAGGGCTGCTGCGCGCCGGGTCTTCGCGAACCTTTAGCACCCGCGTGGATTCTGTCCCTCCCCCTGCCCTGGCCCAGTGCCACCCGGGCCCCCAGTCTGGATCCCCCAGGACTATCCCCAGAGTCCATCACCATCAGCGCCCCGCTGCCGAAGGCCATGGCCGCTGCGGCCCCGACCCGCTGAGCGTCTAACTGTTCCCTCTCGATTCCGCTCAGATTGCCCTCGAGGGGTTCTGGCACCAGCCGCTCCACAGCGGAGCCTGTCATGAGGCTGAGGACTGCGAAGGTTCCTAGAGCCAGAGAACAAATGAGAGGCACCAGCTGTGCCACCTGGGGCGCGGAGACAGCCCGGGCTCGGCGCCCTCTCCCAGCTGCAGCCGTCCGCACCCCGCCCCCACTCCCAGAGGCGCCGTGGGGCCCGGAGCTGGTGCAGCAGCGGGGAACCGGTGGGGAGGGAGAACAGGAGGGGCGCGCAGAGCCTCACTGTCCCCTCCTGTACAGGCTCCACAGGCCAGGTGCCCCTTTGGGTGACCCCGCGTCTAGACTCCCCGTTTCCAAGCCCCGAGGTGTTCATTTGAACCAGATTGGTGGGAATGGAAACTGTCCTGGGAAACTGCCTCCGCACCCACTCTGCAACCCCACCCAGCGAGCTCTGCTTAGGTCAGGGGTTCAAGGAGCAGAGCCGGGGCTGGGCTAGAGAGAAGGGGGAGGTGTGGGAGAGGAGCCTAGACCGTGACAAGAACCCAAGCCGCAATGCCCTGTCGTTTTTTCATGTCACTGCGGACAGGCGTCGCCGGGTCACTCACCAGTGGAGACATGTCTCCCAGTACCCAATAAGGTGTATACGAGGACGGGGAAGAAAGAAGTGTAGAGTCCGAAGACTGGGGGCACCGAGGTCAGGAGGGCAAAAGCCATGCCTGGGGAGAAGAGGAAGAAGGCTCTTCGCCTGTGGAGGTGGGGTGGGGTGGGGTGAGGGTTACCTAGCCTCTTGGGTGCCACCCCGCCCCACACTCACAGAGGATAGCCCTGGGTCGCTAAATCATGACACGTGAGGGAACTGAAGGGTTAACAGAACAATGTAGGAGGTCCCGGGGTCCCGGGCAGACAAAATCACAGAGCCCTGTCAGCCAGAGTCCTGGGGGCGGGTGGTGAGCCTCTTTGCAGTTCCCTGAGCCCGAACCTCCAAGACTTCTTGGGATTGCGCGGGTGAGGGGAACTGGGGGCAGGAGATCTGATGGACGCCGCAGCCCTCGTCCAGACCCCGTCTCAGGTCTCTGTCTCTGGCTCCCCAGTTCCCAGCACCCTTACACCGCCTGGAGCCCTCCAGAATTTGGGCCCCTGACAGCTGACTGGTGATGGGGCGCTCACCCTGGGGCACGTGCACGATGCCCACGGTCACTCCTGCCACCGCATCCCCGAGCAGCCAGGCCCGCCAGCGGTAGTGGGGCAGCCAACGCAGCGGGGGCAGCCGGGCCAGCAGCAGGCGCCACGCCCCCGGTCTGGAACAAGTCCGGGTCCACCGCCTCCACAGCCTGCAAGGCCAGGACGAGCCAGGCTCCGGCTTTGGTTCTGTGCCTCCGAAGATCTGCTGGAACCGGGCCTCGGTAAGAGGTTCCCTGAGCGTGGTGCCCAGGGGGGACTTAAGGTCAGAAGCCTCTCCCTGGCCTGGGCAGGTCCTGGCGCCAGGGAGCCCACTCATTTTGCTCTTGGCCACCTCCAATCCTGCCAGCCCGGTCTTAAATACCCCTAGGCTGCCAGCCCGGAGTCCCGCCTTCGAGAAGCAGAGTCCAATCCTGGCCGGGAGGGAACTCTCTCAGGGACCTTCTGCCGTCAGGAGAAGGCTGCGCTTGGGGAGAGGGTGTCTCTCAGTTAGGTGTTTCCTCCCACACGTCCTCGGCCTGGTTGCCCCCCTGCAGCCTGTTATGGGGGTGCTGTGGAAAGGTACAGGAACCAGAGAGAAGAGCCAAGGGACAAACACACTCAACATCCACACCCACTTCTTACCACCCCTAAGTCTTTTGACTCTGCCACCTCCTTGCCAGTTCTCAGCTTCTGCACTTCCAACAGAGACAGATACCGGCTCTTCTAAGATAATTATCCTCCCTGGAGCCCCTTATTCATTCCCGATCTTAGCAAGAAAGTTCACCCTGCTTCCTGAACCCACCTTTGCACCCCAACCCAAGAGGAGGGTTCCTCAACTTCCAAAATCCTTATGTCAGGAAGCATAAGGGGCTCTACTGGTCTGTGCAGTTTCACAAACTGTTTCACAAACTGAGAGTTACAGGGATCAGACAAAAGTGACAGAGACCGTGGCTCCACACCCAGCCAGGAACAGCTGGCTCTCAATTCCTGGTGCAGGGCCTGAGAGGAAATACTGAACTGATGGGACATTTTATGTCCTAGAAGCCAAAAGTACTGAAGCACTATTTGTTACATCCAAGTACAGCGCATAAAGTAGGCACTCAAAAGCATACTGTGGTTCAATTAAGTACAAAAGGGTCACCCACCCACCTCATGTACCCCTATAGACCCTCGAGAGATGCAAAGGATCTAGGCTCCAGAATTCTATTTACCCCATGTCCTTTTCCACTCACAAGAATCCTCAACACACTTCATCACCCTCTGGTTCCCAATCCCTGACCCCAAAGTCCTGGGGGTGGGGTACAGTGAGGGTGGGTCTCCCTTCTTCAATTCCTCCTATTGTTCCCCAGAAATCTTATCTGGGCTGTACGTCCTGTCCCCCCTTTACAGTCCCTCCCCCCATTGTCAGCCAGAGGGACCTCAGCCCCTCAGGGAGGCTCCAGCTCCTCCTCACCCTCCCACCCCAGCAGTCCATTGTCTGCTGAGGAAGCTCAAGTACACGTGACTGGGCCCAGGGGACAAATAGCCTCAGTGGCCACACGGATGCCCAAGGATCCGGGACTGGGCAACTGGATGTGGGTCTCTATATGTCTCGTATGTCTCATTCTTTCTGTCCCAGGGACTCTGTCCTATGTTGGAACAAGAACCCCTTTGGGATCTCCAGTCTTGGCTTGAAGAATTTCTGCCTTCACGGTGTGGATATGCCTTATTACAGCCTGGACAGCAAATGTGAAGAGACCCAGAGCCAGGAAGGAGCCACAACCCCCAGCCCTCTTGACTTTCCCATTCCCCCTCAGCCCAACAGGGAGGCCACAGAAGGAAAGGTACGCTGGGCATTTGGGTTTAGGATGTGGGTGTTGGGGGAAGGATGGGAAGTCACATTCTATAGGCTTTCCAGTGTGTGTGTGGGGGGAAAGAGCTAGGTAAAGGGGAGAATACATGGATGATCTAGGGTTTCCAGTGTCCCCCAGATCCAGACTGAAAGATGCTACAGCTGCAGGTTCAGAACAAAAACAGCAACATCTTCTGTATCTTACATGCTGTGCTGTGCCCGTCCTTCTCCAGAGCCCTCCTCAGACACCTGACAGGGGCATCCAGCTGATCTCCACATCACCTCATCCACTTCAAACCCCCCCCCCCAACCTCCCCTTCCATCTGCCAAGACAGTAGTCTGGGTGATATAACAAAACCTTTATTCTCAGAAAACGGGGAAAAATCAAAATAAGAATCAATTCTTTCTATCTGGCCCTTGCCCCAGCCCTCCCATCCACCCACATATCCTCCTTTTGGGGGATCCTATAATGCATGCATAGGGGTGGGAGTAGAAGGAACACAGGTTCCTTGGGCAGAAAGAAGTCCTTTCGAGTCTAGGTATCTTCCTTCAGGTTGACACTGCTCCCAGCCTTGCCCACTTTCCAGGCAAAGGGGGTGGGGGGGGATGGATTCCTGGGAGGTGCCAGTTGGATTGCCCTGAAGTTCCTTGGGGAATAAAGTGGTGGAGTCAGCACCTCCCCTTCATCAGTTACAGCTCATCTTCATCCAGCTTGGCAAGTCTGGCCTGGCAGGGAGGAGTGTTCGTAATTCGTGGAACTGGAGGGGAGTCACAAGAAGTCTGGGGGACATCACTGAGAACCTGAAGAGTCAGAGGATCAAAATGTTCAGGCCTCCACCCTCACTCCTCTCTCTTCAGTATAAGCCTCTGCTCAAGCCACCTCCAACTACCAGCTTCCTTAGATTATCTGTGACCATGAGCTTCCCCCAGGGTTAAACTGGTGAGGGAGGGTAAGACAAAGCAGGAAGGTGCAGAAAGAAGGAAGGTGGTGGAAGAAAGGAATGGTACAGGAAAGGAGGATTAGGGGATACTCTAACAAGAGTTACATTCTTTCCCAACAATGCAGGGGTCCCCATTAGGCATACCTGTGTATCCAGGGGCAGTGGGGTTCTGTCCACTTCCCCTTTGGGCAACAGCAGCAAGGAGGGTAGAGAGCCATTGATGGGTGTGTGTGTGCTGACCTGGGCCCGCTCCCCAGGCCGAATTCTTCCAGGGCTCCCCACCCCAGCCCCTCCTGGCCTTCCCAGGCTATTGGTCTGGCTCTCCCGTCTCTGGTACTCAATGGGAGACTGCAATGCTGGAGCAAAGAGAGTAACAGAAGGAAGGTTATAGCAGAGAAAGGCCCTTTCCCCAGAGGCTCTGGCCATCCCCCCATTTTGCCTGCCCTTTCCCCCAAGGGCTATCAGTCAGTGTAAACTGTCTGAAGCTGGGGTTCTGGGTTGCCCGATTTTGAGCTCATAGTGGAAAAGTGGGGCTGGAGGATGGGGATAAACTTGGGTCAGAGATTAGAGACTGGGCTGTGGGGATTTGGGAGAAGGGCTGAGGGTACATGTTGGTTGGGGAAGGTGGACGAGAGCTCACCGTTGAGAAAGTCCCGCTGGCTTTCCAGGATCTGAGCCACCTGCTTGATCCAGGCCTGACTGATGGCAGGGTCTGCGTTCTGAAGGACATAGCGCTGGATCCCACCCTCTGGCCCTCTGGAGGTCAGTGCAAAGCGGCAAGGGTCACCTTGGAGGTTGCCCTCCAGTCCCAGGCAGCTCACCTGGATTGGCAAATGGGAGATGGCCCCTAAATTCTTCAGGCCCTCTGGTTCCCAGCCCCTCCAACAAATCCAAGAGCCAGCACCCTCTTAGAGGCCTCAGACCCCCACACACACCTTGGGGGACAGACCCACCCCCACCTTGATACTGTTCTTGTATGCGTATCCCGCCTGCGTTCCACCTCTAGATCCTCCTCCCAGGGCCTCACTGAAGATGACAATTTGCTCAAAGAGGAAGACACGCCTCTCTCGGCCTCGGGAAGAGAGCAGCCCTCCAGCCTCAGGCTCTGTGACCCAGAAGGTATCTTGGCCTAAGAGCTTCCCCTGTGCAGTCAGTTTTCCCTAGAACCAAAAGGTGGTGGCCTGTGAGAAAAAGATTAGGAGAGAAAAGGAACAGCTCTGCCCTTCCCATCTCCTCCTCCCTCCCCCCCAGACCAGCCACAGGGTCAGGAGTATTCAGAAGACACTAGGTAAAAGAGCACTAGACCCCTAGCTTCCTGCTCCTGCTCCAGGCTCCATACCTCAAATCCCCGCAGTCGCCCCAGCGTCATCATGTCATTGCAGCGCTTGGGCACGAAGCACATGACCTCCACGGCTTGCTGGGAGCCAGTAAAGAGAAAAGCCTTGTCATTCACTGCTCAGGGACCTCTTCAGACTCTCAACCCTCAACAACCATCCCCTTAAAACACAGGCAGTTCTACGCCCACCCAAGGAGCGGAGGAGCTTGAAGACTACAAAGATAAGCTGTGTGTGGTATGTACTGGGGGCCCTGGGAGTCCTCACCTCCAGCTCTTCGGTATCCATGCCAGCTCTACCATAATACTTGAGAAAATCCTAAGATATGGAAAAGAAACTTTTGGGGAAGTCCCCAGGACACAGGTGAAGATCCTCAGGGGAAATCTACAGGTGGGGTAGTGGCTTAGGAAATGGGATGGAGGAGGAGAAAGGTGAATGAGAACAGGGCAACCCCAACCAGCTGTGCCCCAGGAAACAAGTGGTCCTGACCTTGAGCAGCAACTGGTATTTCATGATCCTCTGCACTGGCTTGATGAGGAGGTCATTGAGCTGCAGGCGGTGCCCCAGCTGCTGCCTGAGCTCCTGGGAACAGGCAAGAGTGGTCATGCAGCCTGAAGAGCCTGATCATGTCAATCCTGCCCTGCACACAGCTCCCCCCTCACCCCCCCACCCCCCACCCCCCCGCACCTCACCTACTGACCTCAAAGTAGCTGTCCCCAAACTCTGACACCACATGCTCTGATTTAGGCTTATTCTGACAGTACACCACGTACATATGTAGCCGGCGCTCCTAACAGGAAGTTTAAGAAAGAGCCAGATGGGTGAGGTGGGAGAGCACTTGTCCAGAGAGCCCTGACTTGCCCCAAGTCCCACCCCTCCCAGGCCCCACTCTCCATCCTCACATGTTTGATGAATAGCTGAGCCAGCCAATCAGGATCATCCAAACAGCGCTGTAACTCCTGCAGGAAATAGCTGGAGGGGTTGGCAAGGAAAAGGCCAGTCAAATACCCCCACCCCACACAATTTAGAGCTGTCTGTCCTCATAGTGTTGTCCAGGAGGCCTCTCGGGCAACAATGGACCCAGGGTTGGGACACCAGGACAGTGAGACCTGTGCCCTTCTCCCTCATCTCAGGGCTCTGCCACTCACTCTCGATGCCACTCGTAGATTTGCTGGACGTTTCCAAACACTATCCTGTCACGACCTCGAAGATTCTCAGGGACTCCCTGAGCAGCCATGGTGGCCATGTAACCCTGCGGGAAGGTTGGAGGTGGGAGTGTGAATATGTGGGTCCATCTTAGTAGGAAACTCCCTCCCCAAGAAGTTCCATAGGAAGGGGTCCCATTCTGGGAAAGCAGGATAGAAGGGCACCAAAGCATCTCCTAAAGTTAGCCCTGGACAGGGGGAAAGGGCTGGGAAGGGAACCAGCACTACCTGCACAATCTGCCCCAGGTCTTCCACGTACATTTTCTCTGTCTCTACCAGTTCACTCAGCACATACCTAGCATGAGAGCAGAAGCACACATCTTTGATTTAGCCAGTACCTCCCTCCTGAACCAAAAGTCCCATCTGGAAATCCCATGTCTTAAATCTGAAATAATGAGGGACAATCCACTGGAATTTCTGGGCAGGGTGGAGGGTGGATGTGGAATCTGTGAACACTTACATACTCTTTTCCAGAGCCTTCTTCTTCTGTTCCTCCTCACTCTCAGGGGCTTGGGAAGAAGTCTCCTCCTCAGGTGGCTGGAAGGAAAGAAAAGCTTTCTTTATGAATGCCTCTAGGGTAAGGGGAGCCTTCCCAGACCATTTCTTCATACCTGGGTCTTAGCTCCAGGGCCCTCCAACAATGTGGTCAACAAGGTCAGTTCTGGCAGCTCCTCGCCAGTGCCTAGAGTAGGTTCCAGCATCCAGTTCTGGGAGCAAGAGGTCAAGTGTCAAGAAACCAGAAACAGCAATATCTCCCCAGTGACCAGTGGTACAAAACCTGCCCTCTTGCCCACTGTCCATCATGAATGTTCTAAACGCTTCTGTGGTGGTTCCCTGCTCACCTCACATGGTCCAGCTTGACCACCATCTGCTTCAGTT
>PVHY01016486.1:18666-33731 GCA_004024945.1 Uropsilus gracilis
GGGGGGGGGGGGGGAGGAAGAGAGAAAGGAGATGATAGATATTGCTCCAGCTCCAGATTCGAGGTCCTCAGGGAGCTCCCAGGAGTCTTTACTCTCCCCCAGGTCTCACCCTGTGGACATCTTCATTTTAGTTGGCCAGGATAGAAAATTTCACTAGGTTACCTTTGGGAGGAAGTATGGTAAACACCAGGCTCCCTAGGCCATGTGGAACCCCTAGTTACATGTGGAGGTTCCCCTATGAGCATGGCACAGATATGAGGGTAGGGGCAACCATCTGGGCAGAATTAGAAGCTGGGGGTGGCCATCTGCTCTCAAACAACCCTCCCCTTTCCACTGGGTACAGACCATTCTCTGAGAAGGGGGGGGGAGTGGGAAGTTAAGAGCCCATCTGCCACCTCCAGACCCCTCCTCCACCAACTGCAGTAATCACTATAAAAAGAAAAGACTTCTTCAGCCCACCTCCCCAACACAAACACAAACCCAAAAGAGTGGGCAAGGCAACAGAACTCCTCGGGGTGATCTGGGGTCTGGGCTTAGGAACAGAGGAGCTCCAATGGGTGATAAAGTCCCTGGTAGACCCCTTCGTTCCTCCAACGGCTCTTCAACCAGAAAGTAGTTTCTCCTCAAAAAGGAATCGAGGGAAGATGCCAGTTATAGGCCTAAGGGGATGGTGAGAGGGGTCTTATCTCATTCCCAGTTGCCTACAGGTGAGGAGTGCCCTGCCCTTTGCCCAATCTCCTTAAACTGAACAGAAATTTAGAGGCAGAAGGAGTCTTAGAGATCATCCATTAAGTCACTTTCCTGGAAAACACAGGTAAATCCCTAAAACCAACCCCTAGATTCCCCAGGGCCAGAGCAAACAGACGCCCCAAGCCCTAGCCCGCCCCCCTTTCAATACTGAGCCCTTGAGACCTCGCACTCACCACGTCCCCCCTGGGCGAAGCAGCAACCGCATTTTGCCAGCACTTTTCGGATCACACGGGGACAGGCGCAGCGACCCCCCTTGTGCCCCCCCCGCATGGCGCCCGGGCCCCCCCGCACCCCCCACCCGGGCCGGCCATGCAGGGGGACTCACGGGGGGCGGGGCGGGGACGGCGCAGAGCGCACACCCCCCCCTCCCTCCGACCCAGGTCCAGGCTGGGGGAGGAGGGGAGGGAGGGAGCTGGGAGGGGGCGTCCAGGGGGAGGCGGAAGTCTAGTCTGGGAGAGGGCTGGGGCTCTGCAGAGGGGGCGGCGCGGGGCTCCGCAGCCGCGCTGGGCGGGGTGGGTTTCCGGAACCCTGTTGGTGCGGGGCCCAGGGTCCAGATGTCCGGCGGGGCGGGGAGGGGTGGTGGAGGAGGCTGGACCGAGATGCGGCAGTCGCTCCAGCTCCGTCTCCGGCCTCTGGGGTTGGGGGTGGCTCTAGGCCCGAGCAGGAGAGGAGGCGGGGGCCGACTCCCCGAGTCACGGGCGCTGCGCGGGTCCCGGCGGATCGGCGAGCCGAATAACAGGCCTGGCCGCGGTGCCGCCGCGGGGAGGGGCCTCTGCGGCCCAGCTCCGCCCTCTCCCTCCGATTCCCCCTTCAGCCGGAGCCGGGATCCCGCCCCAATCCCCCTCCCCCAGGCACCACCACGTTCCCACTCCACGTCCCCAACGCCTCGGCCCCTCCTCCCCCACCGGGACTCCCCGGCTCCGAGTTCCCCCTCCCTCCGGCATCTCAGGCTCGGTCTGCAGAGTTCAGGGGTGGGGGTTAAGTCCCGCAACGGGGTTTGCCCCGGGTGCCCCTTGGTCTTGGGGTGGAGAAGAGCCCCGTAGCTGGGACCTTGGCCTTTACGAAGATATCCTGGGTGGGTAGTCCCTGACCTTGCAAGGGTGGACAAAGCCCCCCCCCCAGGCTCCCCTAGCCCCCGTAGTGGGTACGTGGATGGGGAGGTCTTGGTGAGGAGCGCAGCCCAGGTGCCGCCTTCTCTCCGGACCCTTCTTTCCTCCCGGCCCCAGGACTCCAGCCGAAGCTAATCACCAATTAAGGCGAAGTCCTGGAGCCCGGCCTGGCGAGGGGCCAGGGGTGGGGCGCAGGGACACTCCGCCTGCGGGACCGGCCGAGGTGGGGGACGCACAGCGGACTAGAGGGCGAGAAGAGGCGTATAGGTCTCAAGGATTAAATGGGCCTCATGCAAATTAGATGAGAACCTTTATGCTAATGAGAGCAGCAAATTCGTCAATTCGCCACTTTGCGCAGGATGGCAAACTGTGCCCCACCCCGCCCCAGCTTCTTACCCGGCAGCGGATCCCAAGCGGGAACCTCAGGTTCGCGCTCTCCTTTCTGGTCCCCCCCCGTACAGTCACACTCCGGCTCTGCACCCCCCAGCCCGAGGGGGCTTGTCTTCGGAGGCTGTGGGACAGAAGGGTGTCGTGAGGAACCCGCCCTCCACGCCTAGCCTAATCCTCCCGCTCTCCTTTCTCCCTCCTGTCAAAACCCATGTTGTTCTAAAAGGGTCGCCGAGGCTAGGGTGGCGGGAGACCGCCACCCAGAACGTGGCTATGGCCCTCTTACTGGAAGTCTGGGATTCCTGCAAGTGCCCCACAGAATTCCTGTTTGCGAATAAATTAAGATGTGGGGTACAGCTCTCCTGAAGCTCCCTAAAGACCCCCGACACCCCCTGGTTCCCCTTTCTTACCCCCTCCTGCCCGGGTAGGGCGCATGCGCGCAGCATGCCCCCCATGACCCCCAGTATCCGGTCAGTGCGGCCAGGGGCCGGGCGATCCGGGGGCTTCATGCTGGACCCCAACTCTGCTCCAAGTTTCAGGACCGAGGGGGCACGGAAGCTGGGGGGCTCTGAGGCCTGCGTGCGTCCGGGGAGTTGCTGCTGCCTCGGAATCCGCCCCCTGCCCGGCTCCGCCCCGACTCCCACCCCAGCCAAACTTCTCAGAAGGGGTAGGGTTGTTCCTTTCCTTACAACCATAGTTCAACAACAAACCAACCTCTCTTAGTCCCGATTCCCGCGCTGACGCGTGACCCAGGGCATCGCTGGGAGATTGCGGAACCCTCTAAGCAGAAACCCTTTCCCCAGGCCGCGCGGAGGCAGGGGCTGTGGAGGCACAGCGGGGCTTCCCGATTGCCACCCCCTTTCCCTACGCTGCAGGCCCCGCTCCCACCCCACCCCCATCCGTCCACAGAAAAGAACGGGTGTGGCAGAGAGAGTTGCATATTTTACTTTATTTTTATTAAATTAAAAGCTACAGTCTGGCAGCGATTCCAGAACAGGGTAAGGAGGCTCCTTATAGGGGGCAGAGAAGAGCGGGAGAAAGACAGACTGACAGAGACAGAGACACAGGAGAGAAAGGACAAGGTTAAGATAGAAGGGGAATTGTGTCAGAACACAGCCGCTCCATGGGGGTTAGGGGGGCTCGCAGCCCGATTCCCCCTCCCCTGCACCCAAAGTTCAGCAGTGGAGCAGTACCGGGTGGGGTGTTCAAGAGACCCTCCCTCCGGACCCAGGTCCTTTCTCAGCTTAGTCACCGGAGCACAGCACATACCAGAAAAAGCCAAGGGCAATGGAGGGGGCAGGGAGACTGGGAGTATGTACACCGGGAGGGAGGAGGGGAGCAGAGCCTGGGAGATCAGCCTCCGCCTGAAGGGAGTGGCTCACACTGCACTGAAGCACTCGGCCTGTGGGGACAGGGGAAGGGACTGTCCCCTCCCCCTCTGAACTCCAGTCAGATGTGTCCCCAACTGGGGGGCAGAGGGAGAGGAGAGAACAGAAGTTTCTGTTGGGTCCTAGTGGAGGAAAATTGCAGGGGCCTTGGCAAAGGGGATGTCCTTCAGTCATCTGTGATACCCTTGGCTCTCAGCTCCTCTTGCACCCGGGTCAGGTAGGTGGGGTCCGGGTACCCAAACCTGGTAGCAAAGAGAAATGAGACAGGATTAGCTGCTGGAACTAACGCATTGCACCCTCATTGTGGGTCTCCCACCCCGCCCCTCCCACCACCCTCCCCTAAGGTTAACCAAATCTAAGATAACTTAGCCCAATTCTGCTTAATTTTGGAGGCTAATCTGTGCACATCAGGACCAGGTTGAATGTAGGAGAAACCGGGATGAGAGAGATGGTTGGATAGTTTGGGGGTGGTCCTCTCCAGTTAAGAGGATCCCAGAGAGGGGGTTGATGCTGTTCCTCGGTGGAAATGGAGAGAAGGGGAAGAGCCAAGGGAAGGGAAATGAAGGAGTGTCGCACAGCTGGGGTCCCCCTGTGCAGCTGGTCTTGTGGTGGATGTCGTTCCAGGTGATGACATTCGGTCTCCCTGTGGTCATGGACGTGCCAATAGTGAAGGTGAGACGCTGGTCAAACGCCTTGCGGAACAGGGTCAGCACCTTGTTGCCCTCAGGGCAGTCCGGGAGGTAGGCCACCCGTGTGGTACCAGGATACCGAACTCCTGGATTTGGATGTTCAGCCTAGGAGGAAGGGAAAGCAGTGAGCAGTCTGGAAGCCCTGGATGGCAACCGACAGGCACCCCAGCCAGCTTGCTTCCTCCCTCTCGCCACAGCCAATGCTGATGGGGCAGCCGCACGCTGACAGCCTTCCAGGGAAGGAGAGAGACCAGGCACTGGGCTGCTGAGCCTGTTTCCGGGCAAAATTCTTAATGTTAAGAGTTCTTTCCCTGTCTCAATCCCTAAGTCTCAATTCAGCAACAAACAGATTCTCCAGAGTAATGGAAGGCAGCTGATTCTTACTCTCCAGATAACTCAGCAAAAAATGTGAAGACTGAGAATAATTTATCTCAGCCTTCCCATCTGCACCTGAAAACACGCCCGGTGTTTCTTCCACTGCCTAAGCTGTTCCATTTTCCTTTTACTCTTCTTCGGAGCTGCCTGATTCCCCGCAAACAGACTGGAAATTAGTCTTCATCAAGCAGGAAGACACCTGTAGGCTTTTGGCGCTCCTGGTTTAACCTTCCCCTGTCATCAAGGTTTCTCTGTCTTACAAAGCTGGAAGAGTTACACTCCCAGCTCTGCGAGGAGGGGTGGGTCCTTCCTGCCTGCTCCCGACCACCATGTCCACAGACATCCTGACTGCCAAAACCAGCTGTCCACATGCAAATTCATCAAGGGAAGAGTACGCAGTGCCTTTGATTTTCTACCTGTGCCTTGGGGTTGTGGGGATAAAAAGCTAGGCCTCAAGGGGAGGAGCCAGTGCCCTAGCTCCAAGGCGTTGAGTGGGAGGCATGCTGGGAAACTGCCAGGCCAGCTCAACTCTCACAAACACTCACCCTCGCCCAGTTCCCAGGTAAAAGAAGGAGCTGAAGGACAGCAAAGGGCAAGGGCAGGGGGTTGTCTTCTTACCCCCTGGACACCGGGCGGGAAGACGTACTGGATGACGATGGTGCCGTACTTCTCATAGCTGGGCAGTAGGAGCGTGGCGTCCTTCGAGACCAGCATCCGCCCGTTCTGGGGCTGGTTGCCCACCAGCTGCCCATAGAAGCGGCCACACATGGGGCAGGCCTTCTTCACCTGCAGGGCCCGGGTGATGCAGCCCTCGCAGAATGAGTGCCGGCATTTCTCCAATGTCTTGGCGTTCTGGATCTCCCCCAGACAGATGGGGCAGGTGCTCTCCTGCTCTTCTGCCTCCTCCCGCAGCCGGGGAGGAAGAGGAGGGGGTAAGGGAGGAGGAGGAGGGGGAAGCCCCCGAGCCCCAGGAGGCAGGAGCGGTGCTGCTCTGAGAGGGGGTGGGCCTGGGCGGTGCAACTCAGGGTGCTCCCCGCCACCCCCCAGAGCCAGGCAGCCCATAAGCTCCCCCTGCCTCTGAGCTTTCTTCAGCTCTTTCTCAGCCTCTTTTAGCAGCCCTTTGAGAGCCTTCCGGGCCAGGTAGAGCCCATTGGGGGGACCCGGGGGAGGGCCCTGGGGGGAAAGCTGGAGAACGTAGATGTCAGAAGTCTCGCCATCTATGAGGATGGACACACGGTGCTCCTCCCGAAGCCGGGCCAGCCGGGCTGGGGTCTCCTTGCTCAGGAAGTCCCACACAGGCTTGGAGACAGTCACTTTGTTCTTGCAGGTGCCTCCACAGGCTGCCATTCTGGACAGGACGAACGACACTGCCCCCAGGGTGAAAGGGACTCAGGGTGGGGGGTCCCCATTTGACAAATATCAGAGCCTCCTACTTCAGGTTTCTTTGCAACCCTATATTACCGCTACACTCCCTCAAGGTCCAAGCCCCAACTCCTCCCCCAAGTTCATTTTCTAGCTCCTCTTATCTTTCAAACCCCAGCACCCACTGAAGAGCAAGAAAGTTTCTGTAACTTTATTACTAGCACTTAAGTCAAGCATCAGTCTTGGTTTGCCTTATATCCCTCCCAAGATCACAGATACTTTCTATCCCTCCCCACTTCTGAGTAAAAACCAGGTTCTTTAAAGGGGAAGGAAACTTTTTGACCCTCCTGTTTGCTCACTTTGATCCTGAGGAGCTTAGAATTGGCATGCAGGCACTCTCTCTGTCCCTGCTCCCTACTTGTAGGTTGTGTGACCTGGTGGGTGGGAAAGAGAAGGAGGGAAAGTGAGAAATCTCTTCCCGGACTACCACAGGCCCCAACCCTGCAACCCATATAAGAGAGAGAAAGAGTCAGTCAACTGGGCACAAGTTACTAGGAATGGCATTACTTGGAGAATGAAATGGACTAGACCAATGTCAAGGTGAAAGTTGAAGTTCCCTTGGGAGGTAGATACCTGAAAAGCCCATGGAAGACTCCAGAAGCAGGATTCCTCTATTTCCACACTCAGCTGACTAGTACTGGGGGAAAGGAAGAAAGGAAAACATTATGATGATGACAGCAAATGTTGTCATTTTCCCCAGCCAGCCCAGAAACAAAATAAAAGGTTCTCTTCCACCACTTCTCTCCTGCAGAATCCCACCCCAGCTCCTACCCCACTTGCTGAAGAAGAAACTTCAACACGTAGACTTCACTCCTTTCTCCCCCAGCCTCGAGGCTCTCAGGAGAGCCCAGCTAGTAGTCAGGGAGGGACATGGCCACAAAGATGGGGTCTTTCTTGTTACTTCCCTCAGGTCACAGGGATAAGAAAACTTCCCGTGCTCCCCAACTCCTTTCCCTGCTCCACATTCCCAAATAATTCAGCCTTATTTGCTTGGGGAGCCCTCCTTGAGAGCTAAGCCCGTCCCTTCGGTTGAAGTCAGTTTGGAAGGCAAACAAAGTGGCAGCAGCCCCTGCAATAACAAAGTTCTCCCTGTCATCTTTTAAAGCCCAGCACACCAAGAGCAAGCCTGTCAGCAACCCATCAGCATTTCAGGAGGGGTGGGGTTCCCACAGGGGCTGGACTGGAGGAGCTAAGGTTCCTGAGTCTTGCCAGGTTCAGCTACAGAGCTGTCTCCACAGCATCTCCAAATGCAGTTCAAATAGAAAGAGGGGCCATTAGTGTGACCTCAATTTCTTGACTAAGCCAAAGGGGAGCAGTTCTTCTTTGTGTCTCCATCATAGTCCCTTCAAGACCAGAGTCCCCTCAATGCACCTCAGGATTCAGAAAGTGAAACTCCAACCCCAGAGTCATGGTTCTTACTGTCTATGGGGTAAAACACAGCCCGCCCCATCAGAAAACCCAGGACCTAGGTGTCCTTAGCTCCAAGTCCTGCTGGCACAGAAAGGGGAGGCGGGGCCACAGTTTATACTGGGTCTCTGATTCCTCTGGGGCAACCCAGGCTGGACTAGGGACCAGTCCCTCCATCCAGATTGAGGCCAGCGGCTGTCCCTGCTGGGAAGGGCATGGATCCCTGGGGGCATCAACTGAGACAGCTCCACCCATCCCCCCACAATCTGCAAGACTCGACCCGGAACCAACTCCCCACCTCCCCCTCTCACCAGAGCCCCTGAAGCCCCACCACTGTGTGGGGGTGCATGTTGGGCTGGATCTCTGTCCCCGGGACCCCCAAACGGAGGCCAAGGCTGGCGGATGGTAGAAATGATCAGCGGGATGTGGATGGGGGTCCCCCGAGCCATGCGCAGGGGAAGGAGGCAGAGGAGGGGGCACAGGGGGGAGTGGAGGGTGCGCGGGGGATGCGAGCAGGGTCCGGGGGCACGCGGGGGGTGTGGGGGGCGCCGGGCTCACCTACCTCTCGTCAGCGCCGCCATTGCCGGTCACATGACTGAGGCTGTTGCTGGGATGACGGTCTGGGCCTTAGCAACAAGGGGGGGGGAGACCCCGAGAAGGTGGGGGGCAGTTTGCAGGGGGTGCCGACTGAGGGAAAGGGAAGGAGGACAGCACCTCCTCCTTCACCGCTTCTTTTGACCCCTTCTATGCAAGAGCCCCTGCCCTTCCGCCCCAAAACAAAAATGGAGGCGCTGTCCCAGTCTTTGGAGGGAGGGGGTGGCGTTGCCGATCCGAGGGTAGGAGGTTAAATCCTTAGAGACGCCACCCTGCCTGCTCCCCCGCCCGGAGGAGCCCTCTTTCTTTCCCCAGGCAGCTGCGTGGCAGCATCTGGGAGCTGCTGGTGGATGGGTGGGTGAGTGTCGCTTTAGGTAGATGGGGAAGACGTAGGGGGGTGGGGTGGGGGGGAGAATGTGCGGGAGGCATAATTTTTTTGAGATCTTTCTGCCAGAGGGGGCTTTGAGGAACAATGTAAGGTGATAAGTCATTTAAAAGCACTAGTTCCAAAAAAATAAATCCCAGGACTAAACTAAGTCACGTCCCTCCCTCATCTCTAGCATTTTCCTAGATTGTTACCTTCTGTGACCCCCCACAGGCTACTCCTAGGTGGGTACAAGTGCCCCTGTTCTCTCTTCCACAAATAGGGAGCTGGTACAGAATCGGGAGTGAACCTTTTTTGAAAATGTCTGGGGCAGGGAGGAGTGGGAGAGGGAAACATCCTTATGTGTGTGACAAGTCAGTGGTTCAAATAGTTAAAAACTCTGAGGGATGGGGGGAGCTCTGCTCGGCTCTGCTTCCCACATCAGAGCAATCTCCGCCCCCAATCCAACTCATTTCCCTGGGGCCACATCAAGCCAGGTTTTTCCACCAGCCCTGAGACCTCCTGGGCCAAGCAGAGCAGCATCTCCCTGACTGGCATCAAACTCTGTTCATCCAGCCCCTTTCCTCAGTCCCTGGGGACTGGACAAGCTAGTCACTTTTGTCCTCACTTTCCCAGGCCCCTGCTGTACTATTCCTGCCTTCCAGGCAGAGGATATCTTTCCCAGGAAGTCTGGAGGGGGAGGGGGGAGGAGGATGCTGGAACTCCGGACTTCTTAGCACTGAGCAGGGGCTCACTCACCTTTACAGAGATGGAGATGTCATCAGGCCCAGAATTCTGGGGAGGAGGAGGTCATTTCATCTCAATTTTCTTGGCCCCCTAAACCTGAACTTCCACAAAGTTGGGACAATAGATTTTTATAACCATGCATATCCCTTCCAAGTTCACAATCTGTCTAGAAACTCACCTCCTTAGCTAAGGAACCCAGCATACTGAAAGATTCCCCCTCCTCAAAAAAGGGGTGTGTGTGTGTGTGTTTAAGGAAAAAGACATTTCTATAAAGGAACTTTAATTCAATAATTTATTTCCTGTATAGTGACAGCAATGGGAGTAAATATACAAGATCTTTGTTTTTTTATATTAAGACAAAATGAAAAACAGAAGCAACAAATGACAAAGACCACACCGCTCATGATACATCAGCCACATGGTCAGAAAATCCATTTCTAAAGAACAGTTGCTGGTGTCACAGTTTTATTGCATTCAACAGGAGGAAGGTAGACAGCTGGAATGAAAAAGATCCATCAGGACCTTAAAAAGAAAAACTAGAGGGGCTGCAAACCTTAACTGGGGACTCATTACTTCCTTTGGAGAAAATGGGAGAGGAGTCTCCTTTATGATTTCATGCCTTCTTTGTGGACAGGCTGGTCCAGCCCACAAGTTATTTGCTGGTACCCATCTTTAGGTTAAAAAAAAAAAAAAGGGAACAGAAGATAGCAAGAATGGCTGCTGTAGGCCCAAAGCACTGGGGATGGCGAGGACACTATCTCCTCAGGGTTCTCTACATTGAGAGAATTTCACACATCAACTACTCAACCATGTTTGGAGGGGGCCGGGTGATTGAGTTATGGCTCTGACTCCTCTCTGGGGGTGGAAAGTGAAGATGACAAAGAAGGCCATCTGTCCCCTGAGAGACTCAGTAGCAGTGTAAGATGGGACAGAAGAGAACAAAATAACATCCAACTGGAAAAACTTAAAGGGTTCGGGGCAGAATGTTTGCTAGGTGCACACCTACATAGAAGAGAGGAAGTTCTCTCATGTGGGAATGACCACATACATGCAGAGCTATTCCCTTCTGCTAGGCCTAAAACCTCAGGGATGGCTAAAACAGGGAATGAACCTTAAAAGCCTGGCTGTTCATCCCAGCCTCCAGAACTGGCCACACCTTTACTGAAGAGTTCCAGTCCCAGGAGGGTCGTGAAGTGCTGGTGAAGAGCAGCAACAGTCAAACACCCTCACCCAGGTGCCAGCACTTAGCTACCTCTGGGCTCCTGTGCCCAGAAGTATGGAGGTGGAGACAGATGTAAGGAGACTGAAGAGATTGGAGTGTAGGCCATCCTTAGAAAAACCCTTCTCCAATACCCTATATAGGGACGAAGAGTCTTCTTAGGTCCCATGTCCATGAGGTGCCAGCCTGCTGACCACTTTCCATGCTAGCTCTGGAAGACTGGACATATCCCATCATAGGTACGCATGCCTGCACCCTTATCTGTAGTATCGAGAAAGTTCTTTATCCCATGGCCAACTGGGAAGACAGCATGCCACAGTGAGTTCTATAAAGTTATCAGCAAAATTCGGACACTCGGTTCATTTCACACAGCAAAGTGCATCCAGAAGAGTTGCCTGAGCCAGGTCCATCTGTCCAGTCAGGTCCTGAAGATGGCAAACAACCCCCTTCCCCCAGCTCCTCCTATGTTATAGAAACAACAGGATATTTTACAAAGATCAAGGCACTTGGGAGAGAGTCTATAGTAACTCTAATGAAACAAGCAGATTTGGAGGGGAAGAGGGGAGAGAGGGAAGACAAGTGGACAAGGAGGGAAAAGATGATGTATTTCTGAGGGCCAGAAAATGTCTACTCAGCAAGTTTGAGTACATGGACAGAAGGGAGCTTGTATTTAACAAAGGGGGAAGGAAAGTAGTAGTGGCCAGACTATTTACCATTCATTCCCCAAGCCTCAGAACCCCACCACCTTTAACATAAAGCATCAGTCACCATGGAGTCAGGTAGTCTCTTAGGCAAAGATGTTGGTAATAAAATCCAGGAATCTCTTGGCGTACTGCTCGGGATGGACAGTGGAGATCTCAGCCCCAGCCTGTGAGATGAGGTGTGAAACACCATCAGGTCACACCACCACTCTTTCCCATTCCCCACCCTCCATTCTCATCCAGTCCATTTCCATATCCTGCCCTTTGTCCCTCTGCCACCCCACTGCTCTGGTACAAGAGGCTCTCTCTTCCCACAGAAGTCAAGACTGGGAAGGTTTGAGGAACTCTCACCCCATGCTTGACAGTCTTAGCTGCATGAGCTGCTTTCTTCTTGGCATCATACTGTGTCAGGATGTCAATGAGGCCCATGAAATACACTTCCTTCTGGGGGGCACCTGAGAGAGAGACCGGCGAGGAAAACAAGTATAGTCCCCTTTCTTCTCCCTAGGAAGCAGCCAGATCTGCTTTGCTAACCAATCTCTCTACCCACCACCCTGGTCTCTGTCCCCCTAGAATAGCCATCCCCACCCTTAAAATTTCCAGGATCTCTCTCACCCTCAGCACTCCGGATGGCATAGACATCGATGAAGGATTCAAACTCTCCAGGGCCCAGGGGCCGATGGGAATGGATGTAGCCGCCAATACCCTCAGGAGAGGTGCCATAGGAGCCCACCAGAGCAGGGGGTCCTGTCAGGCCGCAGTCCCCATCCCCCTCTGTCTCCTCCTCCCGTACAGGTCCCTCCTCCTCTGGTTCAGAACCCCGAATGATGTCGTGGATGCCCAGCAGAAGGCTGTAGTCCATGATCTTCAGCTGCACTAGGAACTGAGACCAAAACTGACAAATCAGACACCCCAGACCTCCCCTCCCCACTCCTAGGTACCACCTTACACCTCCACCTCTGAATTTTTGGGGCCCTCCTGGGAAAAGGAACGGTAGAAGTTGAGGGCTGGGACTACACCATTGCTCTTTAGGACCTAAATGTCCTGGGATCTAAGTTCACCCTTTCAGCTCATTCCAGCCACCCCCTCCATAACTACTCTGGGGGAGGGAGGGATTCCCAATTCCCCTATATGCAGAGTTCAAAGAATAAAGGGAGGGAAGCAGGTGTCCCCTCAGATTGTGAATGGGAGGGGCAGCTGCTCTGTGGGGAACTGGAAAAAAAAACAAATCCAGGGAACATAACTACTTCTTAGAGCATCACCTCCACATCTCTCTTTAGCTTCTCTAGAAATACTTTCTTCTCCTCTTCACCAATATAAACTTTCTGGTTCTTGTTGAGAAAGTCCATATCCTTCAGTGTGGGCAATTCTTTAACCTGAGAAAGGCAAAGAGAACTCTCAGCAATCTATCTTAGCTCCCAGAGCTCAAAGAGCCCGGCCTCCAGGCTAGGGCTCTAACTCAGTGGCCTCCAAGGAGACTGAGAGCTGACGGCCCCTCTCTCTAATCTGACTCTATGCTTTGATACTACCCTGGTTTGTGCTCCCCTCCAGTTGCTCCCCCAGACTCACTGTAGTTGCACCCTCAATCACATACAATTACTTTCTGCTTGTGGTTTTCAGGCAAGATCTTCTATGTTAACATTTTTCCCCCTCAAGCAGAAATAGCTGCTTGAACATAAGAGCTCAGAATGGGGGGGGGGAGCATTTTACTTTTCAAGTTTGACACCCTTACTTCCACATACTTCCACATGAAATAACCCCTGCCAGTGACAAAGTAACTGTTTCCACTGCCTCTTCTTAACAATTCTTTTATTTCAATGGTTTAAGAGAATAGCTGGTGACCCCTATCTTTTTATCCTAGGGAGATCTCTTCCACCCCCCACCCTCACCCTATCACCTAACATTAATACCACCTTTTCTTTATCGCTGGCTTCCCGGGACACCAGGGAGCCCTGTGGAAAGACCAAAGACAAAGTCAGCAGAAACAGCAAATCGATCAGTCAGGGCCCAGCTCCCAAGGCATGCTCAAGTCCACAGTCTTTCCTTTCAAATGAGTCATCCTGCACCCTCCAATGCCCTCTCCTGCTCTCAGGTCTCCAGGAGCCTCCCCTCAGCCCCAGCTCACCTTGAGGTCATACTTTCTGTGCACAGGAAGACGGTGGCTGAACATGTTGCGCATCACGAGCATGTAGCTGTCTTCATTGTCCACACTCACCCGGTACATGCCCAGGAACTGGGGCAGCAGGGTGTTGCCGTGGCATTTCACGATGTACTGTGGGGCAGGAGAGAGGAAAGAATAGGAGAGGCTGAGCAACACACACAAAGAACCCAGGGGTGGGAATTCAGTTCAAACACTGCCATTCCAGCGTGGAGCAGAGAAGTTCAAGCGAAGAGGTTACAAAAACATAGAAGGGGGGGGGTGTTCTACAGTATCCCTGGCTACCCATGCAGTTTCTGAGCCCTCAACTCCTCTGGGTTAGTCCATTTGTCTCGAGTAAAATGTAAGCGCCTTCTTTTGCTTTATCCTTCTCTCTGAGATGGGAATGGAAGTGCTGCTATACTATTTGTGACTCTTGTTTTATGTAAAACATAAAAAAATAGTTGCTTCTTGGTGGGCTAGTTTCCCAAAGTAAAAACACTGGCATGATGGCCTATAACTGGATTCTTAAAAAATATTCCTCTTCCAATGCTACCATTTCTCTCTTTGCCTACTTCTCTTCATAGCCAGCCTTCTCAAAAAACTAGTCAGCAATCGATGCATTTTTCATTCATACTGCAAATCAGTGAAATCAGATTTATACCCTCATTCTTCCGCTGACTCCTCTCTATTTCTCCCTCCTCCAAATCTCAGTTGCCAAATCCAAATCCCTGTCATATTTCAATACCAAGCTCTTTTCACCTCAGCTCCCATTACTCTCCTCTTCTAATTCTTCTCCTGTCTTCAAATCCTGTACAGAATGAAGTAGGACATAAATATTAAAAACACCCATCTACTCCTGGTCTCCTTTATGGGTTTTTTCCTACTAACTCCTTAAGATTCTGTTCTCAATCTTCTCATTTCGTGCCATACACTTCCCTCCAACAAGTAGCTCTAATTACCACCTATTCACCCATCACTATTAAATCTAGAGTCCTAACTCAAATTCTCTTTGCTGACCCCATACCCCAACCACGTACTGGGTCTCTACAGCTGGGTGATCTACAGAAATCCCAGCCCAGCCGGGCACAGTGGCTTGTGCCTGTAAGCTTCAGCCTATGAAGCGGCCAGGGCTAGGGATTGCGGTTCGAGTCCCGCCTGAGGCCCGTAGAAAGACCCAGTTCTGAAAATATATCTGGATGTGGTGGCGTGCGCCTGTAATCCCAGCTACCTGGGAAGCTGAGTCTGGGGATTGCTTGAGTCTGTGGTACCCCGGGAAACGAGAGCCTGCGGTTCCGGGGCAAAAATAGCGAGACCTAGTCTCAAAAAAAACAAAAAAACAAAACAAAATACAGAAATCCCAGCCCAACATGTCTAAATCAGAACAGTCTTCCCCCCAAAACCTATTTCTTTGTCAGCTTCCAACTGCTGGTGAGATGGCACCTAGTTATCCCTAACCTGGAATTTGGAGGAGATCTTGCCTTAATTCCAACAACTCTCCCAAAGGTCTCCCTTCCCATCTCCACGGCCATCACTGCTCCAGGGCCCTGCCATTTCACTTACTGACCTCCTAACCAACATGTCCTATCCCAGGACTTTCCCCTCCAAAGCAGTCTGAACTGCTGTTATGGGGACTATCACTAAGTAACATTTCTCACTTCCCTGCACGCCATGAGAGAGAGAGAGAGGAGAGAGAGAGAGGAGAGAGGAGAGAGGAAGGAAGAGAGGGAGAGAGGGAGAGGGAGGGAGAGAAGGAAGGGAGGGAGAGAGGGAGAG
>PVHY01016487.1:0-33621 GCA_004024945.1 Uropsilus gracilis
GACCGGAGCACGGGGGCCCACCGGAGCTGGTGAGACCTGCGGCCTGCGGGCACCCCTGTTTTCTATTATAGGGGATCATCATCTTGATTCACCCCTCTTTCTGTTTCCCGTAGTTTTACGACGAGAATGAAGCCCGGAAATACGTGCGCAAGTGAGGGCAGCCTGGATGTTGCGCGGCGTCGGGGGTCGGGAACCGGCAAGTCGCCCTGGCTGCGGGCATTGCTTGGAAAGCACACAAACTTCGGGCTAGGGGAAGGAAAGGGACTGGGTTGAGCCCATTTCTTTTGATAAAGTCAACTTTAAGTAAATCGCCAAACCTTTTGGGCCTCAGTAAACGTAGCATTAAAATGGGAGTGAACACACCAATTTTTTTCTGGGTTTTCAAAGTTGAATGTGACAACTTGTGTTAGGCATTAGGTAAACCGGTCAGGAGGCAGAGGATACGTGTAAGGGGTTAGTGCTATTGGGGGAAAGGAAATGTTATCCATAGAATGTTTGCTGTGCGCTGCTGTTTACCTCGCCTCATTAAATCCTGACGACAACTTTTGGTATAGTACTGGAATTTTATAGAAAGTACGACATGTATAACTACATGAAGTCATTTAACAGAAGAAGGCTGGCACCAGATTTTCCAAGCCTACCGTTTCTCAAATTCTGCTCTGTAGAAAACGTCACAGATAACTGTTGATTCCGTTCGTGTTAAAGTTTAAGACAAAATTTCTGGCCCGAGTCATTATGTTGCAAATACAAACTTCCAGTTTTCAGAGCCCTCTGTTAGGTATTTGAAAACATTTGTGTATGACCTTTCCTTGGTATCCAGGAAAACCAGATATCCTCTAGACTTACTCTGTTTAGTATGGTGTAAGTCAGCCATCAGCCACTATTAACTTGAATGATTTGGTGTAAAATTTCTTATTCACTATTTAAAAAATATTGTGTTGAAATTATGTTTAGAACATATTGAATTAAGTAAAATGTTAGGTATTTTAGGTTATTAGTTTTTTTGTACTTAATTTCTTTTTAGTGATGGCTACTTGAAAGGCCCATATGACTTGTATTTCTCATGGATTGCGCTGCTAGAGATTTTTGTGTGCATCATTGATTCTTAGAAGAGTAACTGTGTTGGGTAATTCTTCCAGAGAAAATTCCCTTAAGTAATATAACTGTGAAGTCTGATAGACTTAAAAATAGCCAATGGTTGGCCACTAGCGAAGTGATCTGTCAACTTCATGTTAGCTTTGTTGCTGTACTTTTAAAATACACGTCACAACAAAATAGCATGTTGCTGTATTACATGAACTTTTGGTGTCACTTTTAAATACTTGTAGTTGACTTGGCTAACCAGGAAAGAGTACTCAGGCTGATTATTCCTTTTGCCCTGTCTTTGACTTTTTCCCCATGTTTGACTTTTTCCTTTCCCTTTGCACTCAGATTGAGGTTTTAGTCCAGGGCCACCTTACCACTGGCTTGTGTTTTGTCTTCCCAGCTCACGGATGATTGATATCCAGACCAAGATGGCTGAGCGAGCTTTGGAACTCCTTTGTCTGCCTGAGAATCAACCCTGTTACCTGTTGGATATTGGGTGAGATCTGGGGTTCAGTTCAGATTGTCCTGGTGGTGGAGTGTTTTTGCTATTCACACTGTTGCGTGTGTTTGGATTGTGTCTTCTAGCTGTGGTTCTGGGCTGAGTGGAGATTATCTCTCAGATGAGGGCCACTATTGGGTGGGCATTGACATCAGTACTGCCATGCTGGGTAAGTATGTCCTATTTAGCACTAGGGTAAATGATGCTTGAGTTTGAAGCAGCTATGCATATCATCTGTTTTCTTGACATATTTTCTCCAATGTAGATGCAGCTTTGGACCGAGAGACAGAGGGAGATCTACTTCTGGGGGACATGGGCCAAGGCATTCCTTTCAAACCAGGCTCCTTTGATGGTTGTATCAGGTAGAATCTTCACATCCTACTTTTAGTCCTGTAGACCAGTACTTCTAAAACATGACTGTGCAGCAGAGTCAAACTTGATACTGAAAATATATATCTCCCAAGAGTTTTAGATTTATAAGAACAGAACAAGGCCTAAAATAGTTTTGTTTTTATATTTCAAACCTGTTGACTCCTGTGATTATCTTGTGTTACACTGGTATAGATTCTTTGTTTTATGGTGTATGGGGTATATGTGTGTGTTGGGGTGGGGGGGGGGTTTGCCTCTAAGAGCCATTTTATAGGCCAAGCCACCATTTTATTGGCCTCAGCAACCATCTTGTTGGGTCTGGCAGCTACTTTGTTGCCTTCTTTTTGAAGCCTCTGTATTGGTGCAGATTACATCAGTCTCTTCAGTGGCGTTGGAGTCCATTCAGGGTCATCTTTTAAATGTGTACCTAGAACTTTGATAATTGAAATTACTGTTACATACATGAAGTTCTTTGTATTCTGTGGGCTCTTTTTGATGGGATGGAGGTAGGGAATAGGGGAGGAAGTCATAGTTTAATCCCTTAGAGGGAGACCTTCTGTGATCCCAGGTTGAGTAGTAAGTGTGTAGCTGGGGTGAAGAATAAAAATTTGGGTTTGAAAGACAAATTTGATGCATTTGTGATAACATGGATGGAACTAGAAGGAATCATGTTAGCAGAAATAAACCAAAAAGATAAAGAGAAAGAGAAATACTGGATGAGCTCATGTGGGATATAAGGAAAACAAACAAACAAAAGGACTAGGAAAATTTAAAACCAATTGTTTGAATGAAAGCATAGAACAAGAAGGGGGTCAGATTGGGGGAGGGATGGGCACAAAAGAATAAGGTGATGGTTCATGGGTGATAAGGTGGGGAGAGAACCTTAGGGTAGACAGTGATGTAAAAAAATATATATATATATGTGCAATTGAAAAAGTAAAATTATATATAAAAAGTTAAAACATAATTGGCAAAAATAAAAGTTTGAAGAGTTTTCAGCTTGGGTGTAATGGATTAGTTTGTATCTGGGAACATAATTAAGGGCTGAAAAAAGAAATATTTCTCAAGATAGCAGTTGGTTTTTTGTACTTTGGTGAGATGTTCATAGCTGCAGAAAAAAGGTGAGCATTGTGGTTTGTATGTTCTAGGGATAATTGTTTTTAGTTTATTTTTAAGAGGAAAGATGGTGTGACAGACTTTAAAAAAAAAAAAACATTCGCTATATGTAAGACATTGTACAAGATGCTGTGGAGTTGGAAATAAAACATGGTCTCCCCATGACTTGTTAGGTGCTATAAGGCATGGACTGGTTGATTAACACTGAGTTGAGGTAGTGCACCAGGGACTTGACAGAGTTGTGCAGATAGGTAGGAGAACACAGGGTAACCTTGAGAAGGAGAAACGGTTGGGGTTGGCTGGGAGGAATTTGGAAGGACTGCCTTGCTTTTTCTTTTCTTTCTTTTTAAGAGACTAGGTCTCACTATGTTGCCCAGGGTAGTCCCGAACCCATGGACTCAAGTGATCCCTAGCCCCAGCCTCCCAGGTAGCTGGGATTACACATGCGTACTACCACGCCTGACTGTTAAGGGCAGGCTTTCTGAGTGAAGACCCAGTGTGCACAAAGGCACAGAAGTGGAAGAGGAATTTGATAGATAATAGGGATGAATGAGAGATTTTGTGGAAGATGAGACTGGATGGAGTTGGTTTCTAGAAGACTTTTCACTGCAGCCTAAAGTTTGGGCTTTATTCATTTGGGAACTGGGGAGTGACAAGGTTAGGTCTGTGTTTTAGACAGATTATTTAAGAGAGAAGAGATTAAGTCAGGTTGTTGAAGCAATCAAGGCAATAATGAGATTAGAAGAGGAGTAGAGGGAAGTAAAACCTGAGAGAGGCAGTAGGGGGAGCAAAGCGTTTGGGGTTCCGTGGATATATGCATATCAGTGAATACCAGAAGGGAATACCAGAAAGGAGGATATAACTCCTTGAGGTTGTAAGTCTGAGGATTGTAAAGACTCTTACAGGTACTGCTGGAAGAGCTGACTCAGGAGAATGAAAGACTGAACAGTACTATAAGGCATGTTTCCCTTGATCAGAGGAGAAAATTAAGGGGTAAATGGCAGAAACATGCTGAGTTGATTTTAACGTGGATGCATATAGAAACAAGGATTCTTTGGACTGTGCATGGAAGTTAATACTGACTGTAATACTAGCTGTGTATCCTCTTTGGGCCAGCGTTATAACAGAGTAGTAACCTGTACATCCCGAGAAAGAGAGTTATGGGCAGAAGGATTTCTCCCGGAATGTCTGGTGTCAAATCTTTTTTTTTTTGAGACTAGGTCTCGTTATTTTTCCCTGTGGAACCGCAGGCTCACGTTGCCCGGGGTACCACAGACTCAAGCAACCCCCAGCCTCAGCTTCCCAGGTAGCTGGGATTACAGGCACGTGCCACCACGCCCAGCTATATTTTTTGGAACGAGGTCTTGCTATGTGCCCCCAGTAGGACTCGAAACGCGATCCCCGGCCCCGGCCGTGGTTTCCTAGACTGCCTGCTTCCAGGCATGCACCACCATGCCTGGCTGGTGTCAGTCTTGAAGAGGCAAGGGAACGGTGTTTTGGTCCGTTTCCTGACTGGGTCCTCTTTTTCTAGCATTTCTGCTGTACAGTGGCTCTGCAATGCCAACAAGAAGTCTGACAATCCTGCCAAGCGCCTGTACTGCTTTTTTTCTTCTCTTTATTCTGTTCTGGTGAGTATGAAATCTCCCCATCTGGCTGGCTGACTGTCCATTCTTCACATGTAGGTAAACTGTGAAGTAGAGCTGTCTAATGGGAAAGTCATTCAACAGGGCTGTGCATCGGGTGGCAGGGTCATCTGTCCAGGTCCTTGGCCTGAACAGGTGGCTCAGTGGGCTGACATCCCTACTATAGTGCATGTCAGTCTGAGATCAGTGCTTTCCACATGAGGAGGTTGGTCTTGTCTTTATAGTTGACATGTTTCCACTGTTTATTATAATTAGATGATAGTTTGAGATTCTATTTCTTGAGTGAGTTATTTTACCATTCTGAAGGGTTCTACTATTTCTTGGTCTCCTCGGCCTTCCCACTTTGCTCCTGTATTCTGAGGGCAGGCTGTATCTGCAGATGGCTGGTTGGTCTTAATGTATCATGTGCTGTCTCCCACTCTTGCACCAGAGCTGATCCTGAAAATTCTTAGAGCCTTTGTGTTTGCCGTCTGCTGAGATGCTCTTCCCCTTCCTGTTGAAATAGTCAGCTCCACACCACTCAATTCAAGTTCCCCTCAGAGAGAAAGCTTCCTTGAGACAAAAGTAAACAGTCTGTCACGTACTGTCTTTTTAGTAGAGATTATTTACAGTGATCACTATTATAAATTAACAACCTCCGCCATTAAAATGTGAGCTGCAGAAGTTCGGAGTTCTTCCATTCATGGCTGTTTCTGTAGTCCTAAGAACAGTGCCTTGCACCATTCTGCAAACTCAATACTAGTGAACAGGGAAAAGTTTCTGACCTAGTTGTAAGATCGTACTGTTTCTGTTGCTTGCAGGTCCGTGGAGCCCGAGCTGTCCTGCAGCTGTACCCTGAGAACTCAGAGCAGGTAAGGCCTTGGCTACTGGAGGTGCAGGGGTGGGGAGGTGTGGGACCCAGCAGCTTTCCTGCTTCTCTTACCTGCCCCCTGCTTTTGGGAAGTGTCTGAAGAGGCTGACTGGTGGAAAAGGACAGAGTGAGAACCCAAGAATGGTCTTTGTGGCTCCTGATGGCATGTTTTGTGACCTGGTATCCTTGAGAAGAGCAGTGGTACCTATAGGGGTGGGGTAGGAGGGTGTTTGTCTTCTCTTGACACTGACAGACATGTGGTGAGCTGTCTCTGACTAATAGCTGAATGAGTCTGCTTCCCACTTAGTGACCATTCATTTTCTGAGCTTTAGCTGAGGAGATGGGTCCTTGGGCTAGCAAGTGAGAACTCGGGAATTGTTTATTTTGTATGACTCCCCTGAAGGAGATGCTTGCCACAGCTGCTTATAGCCTGCACTTTCCTCTGTGTGGCTTTTCGGGACTCAGATTCGGGGACAGTCTGATACAGAAGACCATCAGTTATCCCAGGCTAGGTCTGTGTTGGGAACAGAATGGCTTCTGAAGGAAAGTGTGTGTGCATGCGTGCATGCGTGTGTGCGTGTGTGTGATGGTGGGGGGGTAAGCTGTCTGACTCATTGCCATTCTCTCCTCAGTTGGAGCTGATCACTACCCAGGCCACCAAGGCTGGCTTCACTGGTGGTGTGGTGGTGGACTTCCCCAACAGTGCGAAAGCCAAGAAGTGAGTGCTGGGTACCAGCGTGCTGCCCGTGCTACAGTGGGGGAGGTCACGTGGTTCTCAGAGAGGGCCACAAGGACAAGTCAACCAGAGCAGTGCCAGGTTGGGTCATGTCACTTTCTGCAACTGTTTATTATGGAGGAAGACTGAGGGCTTACCTCACCCAGTCAGACTTAGAAAGAGTCCAGCCTTTACCATGTACTGTGTTGTTTCAGGTTCTACCTGTGTTTATTTTCTGGGCCTTCGACCTTTCTGCCAAAGGTGAGCGAACCTGACTTCGCAGGCACATGTCTTTGTGGGGCTGGACCTGGTTCCTGTTGAAGGGCTGTCCTGTGTGCCTGCACCCTCTAGGGTGGGCCAGAAGGGTTGAAAGCTTTTCAGAGAGATCAAAGAGCACTCTGGTTTCTGTAGGGGCTGAGTGAGATTACGGATGAAGAGGAGACTCGGGAGTCCACTTTCACAAATGAGAGGTAAAGCCATTGCTCAGCCCTACCTAACATGCAGGGGGCTGCCCCAGGGTTCATCAGACATGGTAGAATCCAGGGGGAAGAGGCAAGACTATTCCATTTCACTCTGCATCTCTACGTCTTTCCACTTCAAATGCAGCAGTGACACTGCAGTGGTGATGAAACTGGGGAGCCGCTTGGGATTATGCTTGTTTCTCCCTTGGGCTTGGGTGACTGGAAGCCTTCTGGACTCTGGTCTTAGCAATGTAGTCTTATCCTTTTCCTGTCTGCTGTCCCCCTTTCTACGCCTGGCAAGCTAGCTACTCCCTGCCTTTTGGCTATTGTGGCTCTCCCCTCTCCTGCATTCTCTCTGCTCTCTTGGTTATTCCCATCAGGGTATAAACCTGATACAGTCTCTCCCATTTTAAGATCCTTGCTGATGCCACAGCAGTTCCTACCTGCTTATACCCCCATCATGATTTTCTTTATAAAGGCACTCCTCAAACCTACTTGTTTCCTCTCTTGCCATCTTTCTGTTTTCTTCTCTGGCTCATGCTGTCTCCACATAATGTGTTCTTTGTCAAGGCCATCAAACCTTTCTTGCCAAATCTTTGGTCATTCCTCAGCCTTTTTCTTTTTCCTCCTCTGTCCTGACTCAGCTAACTCTTCCCTTAACGGCTTCCTCACTTGGCCTCCTACCCACTCTCTTGGTGTTCTTTTAATCTCACTGGCTGTTCTTTCTCAGTCCTCCCTGATGGCTGATTCTCTTGGAGGCACAGCCTGGACCCCGTCTCCATCTGTGCTGCCTTAAACACCAACTACAGGTTCATCACTCCCAGATTTATATCCTTGGTCTCAGCCCTACCTCTTGTTACCAAACCACCTCCTAAATTCTATACCTGAATTTCTAGTGTCTCAAACAAAATGGCTCTTAGTTTACATTCCCAAACTTTTCTCCATTACCAGTCTCAGTCATTCCTATCTTCCTTCTATCTTACCTCCCGTCAGTCTGGTTGATCAGCCAGTCCAGCTGCTCTGCCATCAGTGTATATTGCAATGCCAGCCCTGTTGCCTGCTACCACCTGGCCTAAGTCACTACAGTCCTTTCCTGAATTACTAAAGAGCTGTTCCATTTGACTTCCCACTTGCAGTGTTTGCCTCATTCAGTTTATTTCCTGCACAGCAACAAGACTATTTCTGCTTCATTTAATTTTTTCGAAATATAAATCATATCTTCCATTTTTCTGTTCAGTGTCTTAACCTGTTGAGTTCCTAACTTTTATATTTTTTAATGTCTTTCATTTTCTAAATCATGTATTTGTTTACTTGGTTATTATTTACATCCCCAACTAGAACAAAAATTCTGGGCACTGGTAGGATTCCATTGTCAGAAGACTTTAGTAAAATGTATTTGATATTTATTGAATAATTGTTATAAGGTAGTAAAGGAGTAGGTTATTTCTTATTTCTGATTAATGTAAGGGAAAGATCTCAAAGATAAGGGGAAGATCTCAAAGATCTTTAAGTCATTCTCTGCCCATTTTTCTTCCTAATGAGTTTGGAAAACAAACTAGTGAAAATTACTAACACTGCTTGCGTCCATCATGAATTTATGCCATCTGACTCCTTGGGTCCCTGCTCTCCCCCAGGTCCTCTCAGCTTCTTCAGCCCACGCCCTTTGGGGATCTGAGGGCTTCTCTACATGTTTTCTGCTATTAGGCACCGATTACTTGCTCTCAGCAAGTGGCCCCATCTTCTACTTCACAGAGGAATTACAAGTTGTTTAGCTCCCTCCATCCATCTTAGGATCTCTCTTGTACTCACACTGGTGTCTGCATATGACTTGTCCTAACTGTAAACTTGGGTAAGTTGTTGTGTAACCTGTACTTTAAAAGGGGGATAATGCCACTCACTTGGACAGTATGTGGAGTAGTGAGCATATCTGTTCACAACTCAGCACAATGCCTGGCACGTGCTTCCTGGTTTTGCAGGCTTTCTCTTCAAGTTCCCAGATTTGCAGGAGGCTGTTGTCTGTTGCAAGGATAATCAGAGTGCTCACACATCTGTCTAGTGTCATTCAGGCCACATGTTAAACAGGTGAATTAAGAATTTTATTTTAAAGAATGTTCTTTTAAACTTTATCCAATTTATTACTTTTACATCTTTGTTGCACCTATGTGCTCCTTAATTCTCACCGCCTGGCCCTCCACTCTTCACTCTTAATCTGCTTTCAAAAGGCTCAGTCCTCTTATGGCATTTGCTCTGCTGACCATTTCTCTTGGCACTGGTCTTCTGGGGCACTCATCACTGTCATCTGTCTCCTTCATTTCCCCTGCTCACTCTTCTTTGTTTCTTCCGTGGTTCACATCTTGCCCCCCAGCTGCCCTCACCAACTCCCAGGGATTAGTCTTCCCACATCTCCAGTCCCCACTTTGCAGCTGCCTTCTGCTTCGCACCTGGCATGTCAGACTGTTCCTTCTACAATTTCTTTCATGAACTGCTTCCTCTATACACCAGGACCATATTGTGTCACCATCCCTTTGGTTTAAGAGTCACTTGATTCCTTACTACTTCCTGAAGGGAAAACACACTCTTGCTGGCATTCACACCCCTGTGAACTGGTACTTCCACTTCCTTACACCCATAACCCAGATACCCAGGATTTTTCTGTTCCTCAGTCTTCCCCTTCACTCATTCTCATGTTGTCCTCCTTGCACAGAATGCAGCCCTACCTTCTATGTGGAGGAATGCTGGTTAATGTCTGTGACTCTTTTGTTTTCCCTACACCTGTGCTTTCCATTTCCTCAGCACTCCCTTAACTGCTCCTTGGCCGCTTAGCATTTGCTTCTCCTAGGGTCGGTGGACTCCGCCACAGCCCAGTCACAGGCTTGTCATGGTAGTCAGGCTCGTACCCTTTGTGTTACATCTGTGGGCTGTCATGTGAGTGCCCGTACAAGGTGCTTCTCAGATGGCGGGCCACCTCTGTAGTGTGAGTTATGCTGGAAACACTTTGATCCCAACTGCCAGGTGGGGCTGTGGCTTGGGGGCACAGGGCCTCCCTGTTCCTAGGGCCTGTTCCTAGGGCCTCTGTCCCATGGGGCTGTGGGGTTCCCTTTTCTCCTCAGCCAGGGCTGAAGGCCAAGATCAGCCACTGAGGGTCTTTGTCAGGACTGCCACAAGCTGGACAGCCTTGTTTTCCTACCTCAGACAGTTATCGTTGCCTTTGCCAGTCCCTTTTGTGGGAGTAGCAGGCATGGGACCTCTGGTTTTCCTTGGATCCTGCCAGACTTGTGTGCTGATCCTGGCCTCGGTTGCCTCCAAAGTGGCTTGGCCACAGTCAGCGTGTGTGTGTTAACAGCAAATGGTCACCGACCATAAAGATGCCTCTGGGTGGGGCTGCTTATCTAGTGTCTCCCTACACATTGGTTTTGCTGCCCCAGTGGATACTAGCAGGAGGTGGGGATCCTGAAGTGAAGACTTACGTTGTAAAAGATGTTTCTGAGGTCACCTCCTCTCAGGGAAAGTCACCATTTTTTCTCTGCCTGAATTAACTTGGTACCTGCCATACAGTTCCATCTGCTCCTTAACTATTTCCTGCATAGGGTCCCATACAGGACAGCAAGGCGTGGAGTGGTGAGGAAGAGCCGTGAGTGGGTGCTGGAGAAGAAGGCGCGCCGCCGGCGTCAGGGCAAGTGAGTGCTAGACTGGGAACAGGCTGGGAAGGGTGGGATGGAGGACATCTGTGGTTGGGGGATCACCTACATTTGAAAAGGTCCCAGAGGGCTTTGTTCTTTTTGCTGAGACTGTTCCTCCACCTGTGGACTCTTCTTGCTACAGGGAAGTCAGGCCGGACACTCAGTACACTGGGCGCAAGCGCAAGCCCCGCTTCTGAACAGTTAGCTGCAGCCAGTGGGACTCTGGAGAGCTGACAGTTGTGAGCTGTGCCCTCCAGCCCGGGCGCCTGCCTTTGGAAAGGTTTCTGTGTTGAAGTGTCTACTTCAACTCACAGTGTTGTAGAAAATCTGTAAAACTCTAAAAAATATTTTCTTTACTAAAGTTATGAAGCATCTTACATTTTGTTCAAAAAATAATAAACCACTTTCCGTGGAACTCTGACTCTGGCATTTTCCAGCTCCTTGATCCTAAACATGTTTCTCAAGTTCCTTGGTTGGGGGCTAATACTTGATTCTGAGAAAGGAGTTACAACTAAGGATTTAAATGTTTGGAAGCAGACTTTTAGCCTGCAGGGAACACATTCCTTTCACTTAGGGCTTATTATGTAACACTTGGCAAGTTGGGAAGGATGAGCCGGATGGAGTGTATATGGGATCCTCAGCCTAAGGCACCTGCCCAGCCTCCAGTTTCCCTTTGGACTGAAGGTGTTTGCCAGCCCAGAGGCCCCCAGCAGAATCAGCTGCTAACCAGCTGGCTGCCTCAGGGGCCTGCCATGTGCTCAGATTAGAAGAGCAGGTCCTGCACCGGGGTGTGGGGTTCTGACAGGCTGATAGAAGGGGAGCCAGTGGTCAATTGCAATTTGGGGGGACAGTGGGAAGGGGGTACTTCTGGCCCATAGTGCAGCCTGGCTGCCAGGTGCCAGGACCTAAGTGAAACAGTCAGGCTGCAGCAGAGGGCCCAGAGGCTCAAGTCTTTAGTGGGGAAAGGACTACAATCACGAGCCCGCCTGTTTTAATGCCAGGCACTGACCTCCAAGTTACAAGGCTATGACATGATAGTGAGAATTCTAGAGCAGAGCCATGGTGCAGATACAAATGTTTATTCTACATAAAAATTTCACAAAATGGGCAGCTGGTTGTACCAAGACCTTTGGTGAAGGGGTGGAAGAGGGGAGGGAGTTGCTGTTAAAGAAGGCAACACGGACAGTGGTTAGAGTCACTGGGCAGGAGCGAAGCTGAGGGAGGGTAGGGCACAGACGTGGCCCCATCCCCTGCTGCATGCACTCGCATGCACACTCCTTGCCTGTCAATGAGGAAGTGGGGTGGGGGCACGTTTCTAACTTGAGAAGGCCCAAGATGGTGGGAAGGACAGGTACCCCTCCCTGGCTGGCTGCTGAATACTGCATCCGAGACACCTGACACCCACGTGGCACATCATTGGGGGACAGCAAGGGGAGGACGAGATCGCAGGCCAGAAGTGACATCTGACTTCCCGGAGCACAAGAGCAGGGACCACTGTCCCAAACATGCACAACACAATGGCTTGAGGACCTGACTGAGGCCTGCTGGGGAGGTGGCCCAGGCTGCAGCCAGGGCACAGACCTGCTCTGCCTCCATCACTCCAAGGGGGGCTGGATACCAGGTACCAGCCAGTCTCCAGGTTGCCTGGGGTCAGGATCAGGCACAGCCCGGAGGAGTTGCTCCTGGGCGCTCTAGGAGTGTGGGACGGGAGGCTGAGGCTGCCAGAGACCTGTTGGACTCTGCCCCTAGGTTGGGAGGGAGCCTGGTCTCGACAGGGTCAGAAGCCTCCTGGTCACGGCACCCTGAGCCTCCCTGGCAGTGATCAGCTGTTAGAGGCTTAGAGCTGGGCTGTCTCTCAGGGCCACCTTCCCCTAACCTGAAAAGCAGCACCATGTGGCCAGCTGGTCCCCACCCCTCAGGGGGATCGACTCGGGACAGCTGGAGGGGACAGGGCAGTGAGCGGGTCAGGAGGAGGCAGGGTTGGGATCCAGAGACAGCCTCGATCCTGACCCCAGACTGGAGAATTACCGAAGGCAAGGGGAGGAGAGCGCGTGAACCAGGGCAGCCCTGCCTGGGAAGGGGGGGGACGGTCTGTCCCTTGGTGACCTATCCCCACCCCGCTGGCGGTTTCCCAGCCCAGCTCCCCTCTGCCTCTTCTGTACAGACACACACGGTCACAAAGATCATGCACACGATGGCTCAGGGCAGGGTGGGGCTGGAAGGCCCTGTGGCAGAGAGAGGAACAGAAGGGAGCAGAAAGGAGGGTCTCCGAGCCGCAGCAGAGAGGGGGGCAGAGGCTCCGCAGCAGCCGGGGCTCCTCAGGGCGGACCATCCAGAGGGGAGCGACAGGTGGGTCGTTTCTATCCAAAGATGCCTCCAAAGGTGGAGGCGATGACAATGCCCAGGACCACACAGCAGATGATGATCATGATCTTCTTCTGCATCGGGGAGGCAGGAAAGAGCCTCAGAGCATGTAGGTGGGGGCTGGGGTGGGGAAGGTGAGGGCCCTGGGCAGAGCTTTGAGGGGCATGGCACAAAAGGAGAGTGAGAAGAGGGGGCTAAGATGAGGGTGGAGGGCTGGAGGGGGGTCACTTGGGGAAGGGGAGAGCTTAGAACATAGCTGGGGAGAGGGTGGTAATGGGACACCGCAGGCGTGGGAGCGTTGGGTGGAAGTTCTGGTGGGGAGTGGGCTTGGGCAGAGTTGGAGCTACTGACCCGGCGTGCCTTGCTCTGGTACTTGACAGCCTTCTTGGTATCCGATACGGCCCTCTCCACGTAGTCTACCGAATGCTCCACGTTGTACTCGATCCTGTCAATCATCTCTCCCTGCAGGATCAGGGGCAGCCGAGCTCCAGAGGGTTCGTCTCAGGGCCAGGAGGGACTCAGGGCAGGACTTCAGGAAACACCCTGAAGTTACAGAAGAGGAGGCGTGAGGATGAGGTGCAGTTTCTCACCTGTGCCCTTCAGGCCAGGAGCCCAGGGAGTTTCCGCCTCTCCCCACAGAGCAGCCATCCTGGAGAGGGAACTGGCCATGCAGTCTCATCCAAGGGGATGGGGAGAAGGCTGGGCACCATGCAGACACAATCAGCTGGGGCCGAGTCCTGCATCTGGTGCCAGGCAGAGGACGACAGGGGCAGGAGTGGATAGTCTGGAGTCTGATCAAGGCTCACAAGGTAGCCACAGTGAGCCTCCCTCCATCCTTTCCAGGCACGATGGTTCCATCCAGCTGACTAATCTTCAACTTTTAAGACTCCCTACCCTACCCAGGGCCTTTGTGAGCCTTGCGGTCTGGTCTCATGCAGTGTCTAGAGGCAACCTGGATCATGATATGCCCAAGACTCCCAGCGGTGGTGGGCTGAATGCGCCCCGTTCTAAATCCACTGTCCCTCGGGCATTCCTATCACCATGGCCTCTCATCCAAAGGCAGCAGCGGCCTCCTTGTGCCTTCCTGGCTTCCTCACTGGGGTCACACCACTCTATACTTAAGACGCTCCAATCCAGAAGAGAACTGAGACGTACTGTCCCACCTGGCAAGGCCCCCCCCATTTAAAGCATCTCTAACGATCCCTGTATTCCAGCCACTTCTGCTCCCCAAGTAAGTCAGGCTCTTGCTAGCCTCAGGGCTGCTCCCTCTGCCTGGGCCAGCTCTTCAGTCTCCCTGTGAAAGTCTTCAGTGTTCAAATGCCACCTCCTCAGAGAGGCTTCCCGGACTACCCTGTCCAAAGGGGTCACCATAGCCACTCTTATCACACTGTGACCACATGACCCTGGAGTTTGTTAGAAATGTGAATCCATGCCCTCCTCTGGCCACGGGCCTACAGCTCCTGGGGTTGGAGACCCTGCGAAACATAGAAGCCCTACCATCGTTTATGAATCCTTTCAAATTTGAGAACCATTCCTCCAGCGTAAGGCCTCCTTGTGCACCTGGACAAGTGGAGGCTGTTCCATCTGCCATCTACTTATGCTGCCTTTTTGCCTAGCAGACGTTATCCCCAGGAAGTAGGCCCTCAGCTGTCCCAGTCACTGCTGTACCTCCAGCTCCTAGACAGGGTCCTGGCCCACAGTGCCCACACGGAGCAGGTGAATATAAGAGGATGAGACTGGGTGGAGGTGGGTAGGGCCATGCAGGGCTTGGGGTCCTGGAGGGTCAAGCAGGGGCATGCAGCATGTTGGGCTGGTGGTAGAGCCATGCAGAGGTAAGAGGGTCCCTGGTGTGGGCAGGGCCCTGGAGGCAGTTTCGACAGAGGCAATGTAGTTACCTGGAGACTCAGTCCCTCCCGAGCAGGGCAGCATGTTGGGTAGAAAGGGGAGGGGTTAGTGCAGCCCTGGGTGCTGCAGTGGGCCGGGGGAGGGCAGCTGGCGCCAGGCACTCACCTGGCTCTCTACCAGCATGGCCATGTCCATGAACATGTCATGCAGCTCACGGATGCTGTTCTCCAGTTTGATGATCTCACTGTGCCGCGTCTCAATCTCGCTCAGGGCCTGCTTCGAGATGCTGGAGTCCATGATGATCTGGGGAGCGGAAGCAGTGGGCTGGGACCCACAGGCCTGAGGGAGTGGGGCTGGGGCCCAGGACCCAGGTGGCCAAGACCAAAGGCAGTTGGGACGGGCAGTGGCCTGATCAGTGCTCCAGCGGGGCCCAGGGGCCCCCTTTAGTCACAAGCCCTCCCTCTACCTCCTGCTGGCTCTTATTAGTTGTCACTAATTTCTCTGAGGCCTGATTTCCTACCTGTAATACGGGACAATTAGCACATCTCGCCTGGGCTTGCTACACACGAATTGCTCAGTAAGGGCTCATTCTCGTCAGCAGTTGGTCCAGAGCCCAAGCTGACTGCCCCAAGGACCCAGACCCCGAAGTGTCCTCCTCCCACCCTTCCCCTTTCCTCCCACACTGGCTACAACTGCCCCTCCCCTCTCCTGCTGCAACCCACAAGTCCAAGCTACCTCCCACCCTGTGCACCATCTTTAGGAAGCCCCCTACTCAGCAGTCTCACTTCCACAGAGACAGCCAAGGGCACTGTGTGTCCCAGGAGGGTAAAAGGTCAAGGGTGGTGGAAGACCGCTGCTGCATGGGCTGGGGTAGCAGGGAGTGGACTCAGCTGGGAGGGGGGACCAGGAGTCAGAGGTCTTGATTCTACCCTTGTCACTGACATTTATGTGTCCTCAGCTGACACCTCCCCTTCCTAGCTCAGCCTTCTCTAAAACCTGCCTCACAAGGTGACTACCCAGACGCAGCATTTTGCACACATGCCGGGGATCCCTCCACTCACCCCGGAAGCAAAGATGGCTGGATTGCCACTTTCCAGCATGTCCTCCAGTTCCTCACTGGTGGTGGTCCTGCCGGCTGCAAGCAAGGGGTAGCAATGAGCTGGCCTCTTCTGGCTTTGCCCCCCGACGTCCCTCCATCTAGGCCCTGCCCCAGCCTCAGTGCTGCCCCCTCAGCTTACTGATCTCCAGCTGCCTCTGGATGCGGCCCTTGCAGCGCTCTCGGTAGTCGGACTGCGTGGCGTTGTACTCCGACATGACCTCCACAAACTTCCGGGACAGTGTGGAGTGCTGTGGGTCCGACATGGTGCAGGTGTCGGCCCAGTTCCACAAGGCCCCAGAGCCCCTGGCACCCTACCTGCCACCTTCCCAGAGGCCGGCCTGCACCTGTGTCTTCCTGATCCTTAGGTCAGCAGATGAACGGTTCAGGCCTTCCTCCTGCTCGATGCTCTGCTCAATGCCTGTGGGGACACAAGACTGCTAAGCCATAACCTGCCCCCCCCACTGCTGCCCCTGGACCCGGCACCCAGGAACTGGCTCAGGACCTGCCCTGCAGGGACTCTGGCCTGCGAGTAGGGTCACTTGGGGGGCAGAGGAGCACCAGGCACTGATGGAGGCAGCCCAACCAAGGCCCTCCCCAGAGTGATGCACATGTGCTATGTGCATGTGTGCACGGATATACACACAAAACTGCGTGACTACCTACTACGTGCTACTTTGGTGGCCTGGAGCCACCCATCTCAGTCCTGCTCAGGAAGGCTATGCACCCAAAAAAAGGTCAAGCTCAGGTGGGGGAGAGCCGTGAAGCCATGACCTGCGGGGCTTGCGGGCCCCAGTCTTGGCACAGGTGGGGTGTGCACGTGTGCACCTGGCTAAGGGCAGGAGGGCTTCTGTGTGGGACCAGGTGGTGCTGGCCACACCTCTGACCCTCTCTAGCTGAAACAGAGGGGCAGTGTCCAGTGTGGAGAATGCTCCGGACAAAGCATGTGTCTGAGGCTCAGCTCAGAGCCTGTTACAAACAGGTTCTCTAGGTAGCTGCTGAGTGAATGGATACTTCCCTCTGTGAGGGAAGCAACACCCAAGGTGGCCCTCAGGGTCAGTGAATTCCCATGGGCTTCATGGAGGAAGCCTGCAGTGCCTCTATCTCCCAGGCAAGACCTGGAGCCCATACTCACTCTTTAATTTGGAGCGAACTTTGTTTGCCGTCTTCTTTATGTCAGACATGAGTTCCTCCAGCTCTTCCTTTGTCTCTGGGAGGTAGAAGGGGTTGGGGGGGAGACATTTTAGGTTCTCATTCACTGGCTAAGGCTCTGCCTGACCCTCCACCCAAGAGCCAGGGCCACATGAGCAGCAGTCTCCCCTTCTTGTGCTGCCTCGCAGGGAGCCGCCCTTCCTCCTCTGCTGACTACCCCACCCCCTGCAGAAAACAGATGGGGCTAAATCTAAGGCAGAAATAATCGTGAAGCAGCTGGCGATGCTGGAGTTGGCACTGGGGCACGTTTACTTGACACTGGCCTAAATCGAAGGTGGAGTCAACAGGCTCTCCCGGCACTGCCTGGTGGCTCAGGAGGGTGAGCATCCAGTGACTGGACAAACTGGGGCCAGAGAGGCAGATGTCAGCATCCCCCACGCCCTTCCTTGGAATCAAAGCTTCAGAGCTTCATAGCCAGACTTTGTTCTACTCACAAAGTCCCCCTCCCTGGCTGCTGGGCACAATGGAGACCAAGTGTTGGGTGCCCAGGGTTTCCTGGGGGCAGGAGGCACTTGGCCAGAGAAGAAGGTGGAGGGGAGGTTCAAAGAGGTGGGTCCTGGTGGTGCCCTAAGGTAGTAGGTAGCTGGGGTCATGAGGGAGGGAAGTTGGGGGAAGGCAGTGGCATGGAGTTTCGAGCTGTGTTCCTACTAGAACCATCTCCCTAAAACTGGCAGAGGCCGTAGGGGTGCCCAGCTTGCCTCCCCTCCCTCAAAGGGTGGTCAATAAATGAACAAGATGTCTTTTCCTTCTGGAATGCTGAGGGCAGCAAAGGTGCTGGCAATGGTCCCACCTCAGGGCAACCTTGAGAATCCCACCCCAGCAGGGAGCAGGACCAAGTTCCTGGCTGCAAGCTTCCCCATGTACCCCTCTCCTGGCCTCTGGTGCCACAGGGACCTGGAAGGGGCACTAAGAGTGGTCAGCCAGAGAGGCCGCCAGAGAGGACCAGCTCCCCAGTGGAATGGGAGTGGAGTGGGGGGCTTTGAGGAGTGGAGGCGGGTGCCTTATTTGTATGAACAAAGGAAAACTTGGTTACCAGCTGCTCTGACGTCTCAGCCTCTTTTGCTTAGACCCAAAATAGCCCAGCCCGGATGGCAACCCCCAAAGGAGGCAGAGGGAGCCTTGCCCAGGGAAGCCCGCCACTCACTGCCAGTGTTCCTGTGACTTCTTGTTAATTCTGCTCCACTTCTGCCCTGGAACTCTCGATGGGACCCTGACCCTAGGTGTGCCTGCTAGCCAGCCCACACCCTGACTATGAGTGGGTCCCCACCGGTTCACTGGTGGCCGTTCTGAACTGATCACTGTTGACTGTTAGGACATGGGAGAAATGACACAAGGGAGCTGAGGCAGAGAGCTGGGCAGTCCTGTCACCTCGTACTCACCTGCCTTCTAGAAGCTGACAGGCCGACTCCCCATCTCTTGGTAGTTTCTACCCACAACCCACCCCCTTTTGACTCTCATAAGAAGTGACCCTACAGGAACACACACGGACCCAGATATACATGGCCCAGAGACAAACCATATCACTGGTGGACAAAGCTCTGGGGCGTGGGGGGGAGGGTGACTACACTAGGTATGTGTCCTGCTCTTGGTGGCAAGCCCTTTCTCCTTTTCACCCTTTCCTGAGACAGTCTCCCTGGCTCCCACTGGACTCACTTTGGCTTCAAAAGTCCTGGAGCTGAGTTTGGTTGGTGTGACAATGGCCTTGGGTTCAAGCACACTTTGGGACCACAGATCTACCCTGGGTACCTAAGGCAGCTGTGGGCCTGGGCTTAGGGATGGTGGATAGGGAGGCTGTGCTGGAGAGGAGAATGAAATCAAGCCTTAGATGCCAGGGCTGTGAGTCCCGGTCCCTCCCCTGGAACACCTGGGCAGCAGTCTCATACTGGCACTCTCTTGTGCCTTCCCATGGAGCCCTGCAGCTGGGGAAGAAAAGCTGCGTGGGGATGGGCTGTGCACACATGGTCTGCTGAGTCCTGGTGGCCGGCTGGGTAAGTCCCCCTTCAGGAGAGAGGGTTTGAGACCTGCATGCTGTCAGCCTGGCACATAGTAGTGTCACAGTCAACACCTGAACAGGAACAGTGACAGTGGAGTCAGGGGTCCTGCCTTGGGGGCATAGTGGAAAGCAGATACACACAGGTTCCCTGTGTGGAGGAGGAGAGGTGATTTCCTGGAGCCCCGAGAATGCCTGGCTCCAGGGTGCCAGTGGCCAGGTGCCAGGGCTGCCAGCTCTATCCGGAAGCTCTGCCTGCTTGGCCGCTCTGCCCTCCCACAGTGCTGACGCCTCAGAGCTGCCATCTGCTCCCCAGGGAGGAGAAATAAAGGGAGGAGCTGGGCTGAGAGGCCTCCTATTGATCAGAAGCAGCTCTTTCCCTCCCTCCTCCCATTTCCCTCCAGATTCCCAAGGCTGCAGCCAGCCCAGCTGCTTTGAAAAAGCAAGCTTACCTGGGAAGGCTGGGGCTCGCTGCCTGGCCCAGTTCAGGCCCATGGAGAGCCCCTTCCCACTCCTCTTCACAGGAGACTGGGGTCCAGTGGGTGGCACTGGGCACTGGCCTCCCATATCCTGCTGGGTGTCCTGAGGGTGCCTCTGGTGCTTTCCCCCACCCAACCAGGTTGAGGCATCCCTTGGCCTAGCAGCAAGCAGCCAGGGGTTCTGGGGTTCCAGGAGCTCCTCCCTGACCTAAAGCTGGCCCTCACACCTACACACTCACTCTCATCAGGGTTGGGGGAAGCCAGGATGGCGCTGTGCTTCCGCTTGACCTCCTCCACATTCTCGGAGATCTTGTCGATGAAGCCACGGATTTCTTCCACCTGTGGACCAAGGCCAGGTGGTTGGGAGGAGAAAAGCCAGAGAGGGGTTTCCTGAGCCTACAACTTGCCCTGAGTAGGGCTGGAGGTGGGGACTCCGGCCAGGCTGGCCCAGGCTTCAGGAGATGGGTGTCAGGTGGGTGTGGCTGGCACATCCTTCTAGAAGGTGGTAGGGAGGAGGGGGCAATTCCATTGGTGCTTGTAGCCACTGCGGGTGTGCCAGTATGTGGGGGAGGGAGGTGCTGGCTCCCACCTGTTCGAAGAACTCATCCATGAAGCGATCTCGGTCCACGGTGACAGTGACATCATCGTCATCGTCGCTGTCCTTGGCCTGCACAAGGGCGTGCACACATGAGCAGATCTGTGGTAGGATCTTGGGTCCCACTCAACTTGGGACTTCAAACTGCCAGGTGCCCACAAAGAGACCAGCCCTAGGGTCCTAACCAACCCCTGGTTATGTCCTCAGCTCTGAGTCATAGTGAGATGTGGAGGATCCCTGGGGACCCAGGCTGAGAGAGGCTATCTATGGAGTTGGTGATAGGGCAAGTGTCTATCTCCAGGTGAGGGACCCCTTCCCCACAGGGCTGGGGTCCTCCTAGCACACCCATGCTCAGGGTGCAAATGGGGAGGCCCACCACAGACCAGGTAAGCAAACCCCAGGGCTTAGGTCCCCAGCCACAGACCTCACCTGAGACAGACAGCCTGGAAGTCAGCAGTCCCCACTTCCTGTCCCTCAGCAACCATGCCCCTTCAGGAGAGGGGCTGAAGAGGCAGCCATGGGCACCACTAACACCTCTCTTCCAAAAGGCAGGATGGCTCAGACCTGGGCCACCCTCCTAGCACCCCGGACAGGCCTGAGAGCTACTATCTTTGGGGCTCTGTAAAGTGCTGGCTTGGCCCACCCAGTCCTCGGTCTTGACAATGGACCTCTTTTCTTCAGAGCTGGGCCCAGCAGGCACAGGAGCCCCTGGCTCACGGCGTCCCTTGGGTCTCAGCCACAGGTACAGACTCCACTGCACAGGAGCAGCTGTAGAAAAGCCACCCCCATCATGTGCTGGGGGTAGTGACACCTCGGGCTTCCAGGATGCTGGTCATGCTCATTACTCTCCGCCTTATACACCCTGAGTGGCCAGGTCAGCACACTGCTGGCAAGGCCAGGTTTCTCCCCATAGCCAAGGCCAGAATACCCAGGACAGAACTGTCTCCCCATCTCCAGAGGTGCCAGCTGGCTTTGCATCGACTCCCCTCCATATTGAGCCTGGAGGTAGGCAGAGGGGTGGGGGGTGGGGAAGCTGAGGGAGGTGTCAGGCTGGGCCCCTCTGGCCTCTGGGGAAGGGGTTTGGCAAAGACACTGGCTGGCTGAGGGCCTTCCCCTCTGGGTGTGTCTGCTCCTCTGTGAAATGAGGACAGTGACTCCCGGCTGCAGGGAGGGAGGACTGAGGAAGGGTGGGAAAGCACAGCATGATCTGTGAAGAGCTGTGCTTCTGGGGCTCTTGGGGTCCCTCTATCTCACCAAAGTGGGGACCAATGAAGACAGGGGGTTGGTTTGGAGCTTTATGGAGGCGGTTCAGAGGGGCCCCCTCTCATCAAGACATCACACCTCCTCCCTCAGCAGCTAAAATAAATCCTTGTTCCCATAAGTGCCTGTGGCTGCTACCAGGTGGCCTCCCTTCCCCCACCAAGCCCACCAGAGACACAGAGAATCTAGCCATTCCACTCTCACAGGCCATGCCTGGCCCAGGGGTGGAGCCAGAGGAACACCTCTAGGGAAAATGATGCAGAGTGCAGCCTGGAGGAGCCCAGGTTCCCCTTCCGGGCCTGCAGGTTGGGAGATGGACTCTGGTGTCCTTGCAACTGGGCTCCTGTTCTGTCCTTCCAGTGTCTAGAGCAGGTCCGGAAAGGATGGGAAGGGGACAGAAGAATAAACAGCTCCCTTCCAGAAAGAGCAGTGATCAGCGGGGGCCAAAGACAAGGCACCTGAGTCACCAGAGACAAGGGCCATTGCCAGAAGCCCTCCCTGGCCTTGGTCTGTCCCTGTGACAGGACGGCCTATTCGCTCCAGGCATCCAGTCAGCTCAGACCTATGCCTTATGGTCTCCACAGAAGGTCAGAGGTTGGAATCAGTACTTTATTCAATAGAGGGTTGGTAGGAAAGATGCCCACCTCCACCCCCTACCCCATCTTGGAAAGCAGAGCTGGCAGAGGTGATCTGGAGTCTGAGTGGGCCACCCGGGTTGGAGTCCCCTTGGAGGTGGCATTCAGATTGGCCCCAAAGTCACTTGGGGGGGGGGGTTAGGCCCTGACCTCAGTTCTTGGTCAGACCAGCTTAAAGCAAATCTCAAAGTAATACTCCCAGGGTCCCTTGCCAAGACCACAGCCTCCTCCTCCTCAGGACACTTCATTCCCACGTTACATCCTCACCTCACTTCATCTAATGGGCAGGTCTGAAATCTGATCCCAGCACAGTGCATCAGGAGGTCCTCTGCTGCTGCAGTTCAACCCCTAACCCTATGCAGCTCCCTGCTTGGAATGCTGAATTCCATGAGTACCCCCCCCCCATCCTTAGCGCAGTCTCTTCCTGAAGCCTGGTTCCGGGAGGAACCAGCTCCCCTGGGCCCGTATCTCCCTCCTCTGGTCCCCCACACACCATTCCCCTCCCCACTGAGTCACAAGCACAGACTTTAAGGCTCTCAGGGATCTAAAGAGTCACCTTGGCCTCAGCATCTAGCATCAGCTTGCACGCCTTTCCAGAATGGGGAGTTTGGGAGAGTTTGCTAGCTTTCCCATCTGTAGTAGGCCCATTATTAGAAAATCCTTCCCTTTCTGTGGTTTGGCCTCAGGCCAAAGAGAGCCTGAGGGCCCTCTCCCCAGCTGGCCCTGTCAGAGACCTGAAGGAGCATCCATCTACTCCCTGGGTTTTTCTTCAAAGGTGAACATTCTCTCTTCTTCACAGGCTTCCCAGAAGCCCTAAACTGTACCCCCTGCCACAGACTAGTTCCACTTGGCCTCTGTCTCCTACAATACAAACTCATTACGTTGCTGACAGAGTTATGCCAAAAAGCTGACCCATCCCCTTCATTTCTACATGGTCTATCTCTGTTAATGCAGTCAATATCACAGAAGTACTCATATATATATAGTGCACTTCCTGTATCACATAAGTGATCATATATATATATAGCACTTCCCATCAAGGAAAGTCCCACGCCCTTCCCTACCACACTCCACTGGGTTGGATTTGGGGCTTAACTGAAGGACCTTTTTCCTGTATCATTTGTTCTGATCCTTGTTCCAGTTTGTGAGATTCTGCTGGTTCATGACTCTTGCTGCTGGCAACCTTGTGCTAACCTCACACATCTCTAGTCCTGTGACGTGACCCTTCTCTAGAGCTATCTTCCACATTAGGCTGACACCTAATCAGTTCTCACTGGACACTGAATAAATGACAAGGATGTAGGATGTTGCCCCCAGTGTCCACCCCGGACATACTCTGGACCAAAAAGGGCCAAGGAACCAGGTTGGCGTGCCATCTTCCGAGCATGCTGGTCTGGCCGGTGACACGTCATAAACATGCACCTCAATACCTGTTGAATGATAAGAGCCCCACGTCCCTTGGGAATCCACCAGCCCACTCCCAGGGAACAGCAGGCACCGCTTTGGAAAGAAGGTTGGGCTGGTACTGGGGAGATGGGCATGGAGATGGCAGCAGGAGCTGTGGGGCAGTTACAAGCTGGATGGTTCAAATATCCTCTGGACAAGTCCACCAGACACCACATGGACACCCTGCCCACCCTGCCCACAACCTGGCCAAAATGAGGTTCCACCACTTTTCCCTTAGCCTGTTGTAGATCCCCCCGCCCAGGAACCCCCAGCTTCAGAAACAGGAGGAACCCACACTCCTCTCACATCCAACCAAATGCTGACTTGTCCTGCTGTTTTCTCATTCTTTTTCTCAACCCTCGTCAGGACCAAATCCCTTGCAGGATACAGCTTCCAGACAGATCAGAATTTCTGGGGGTGCTGCTGGCGAGTCTGGGTTTTTTAAGAGCCCTCCAGGACTGTGAACAGCTGGTCTCCTTCCTCTCTGGCTAACTGACCATCCCAGCCACTGCCTCACCACCTGACAATCAGCCCGACAATCAGGAACGAAGGGCGGGCAGGGTGGGAGGAGAGCCACCCCCACCATAGCAACCTCGGGAGGAGACAATCCCGATGGGAACAACTTCGACTTCTCCTACTAGTGTCCGGCAGCCCTGGTGGTCTCCACTGCTGAGGCTCCAGGATCCTAGGCACCTTCCAGGAAGCAAGAGTCTGATTTCTCCAGGAGGAAGGCAGGCCAGGCAGCCTTCAGGCCTGTTTCTGGGATGGCAAAGCACCAGCCAGCAAGGTTGATTCATCCCTGCTGAGCACGAGCTGCTGTTGTCCGTCTGGAGGGCTATTTCTCCCCTTGTTCTTTTTAATGACTAATCAAAGTTAATATCACTAGCACAGGGGCCCAGAGCTGAGTCAGGGATGTGTGAGAGACCACACCGGGTGTCCGGGAAAGACTCTCCAGTCTGGACCCTTCCCCTCCCCCTTCCTGGGTGCTGCTGCTACCAGATCCCTACTCTCTTCAGCCTCTGCCCAGAGGCAGAGCCCCACAGCAGCTGGCGAGGCAGGGTGCAGGTCCCAGGTGCTGTGTGGTATCAGATTAACCCCCTGGTCCTTTCTGGACTTCAGTTTTCCAATTAATGAGATAGTCCCTGGAGGCCATTCCAGCTGTATCCCAGGTGAAATGTGGCCAACCCATCACTTCTTCCAGGAAACCCCAAGGAGGTCATGGGGTGGAGGGCAGAGGGAGATGCTGCCCTGGGCCGATTCTCATACCCTCATTTCTCCTGTTGGGCCGAGGAGGTTCCACCCACTCATTCCACAAACGAAATGAACATGGAGGGTTAAGGCACGAACCTGCCTGGTACCGCACTCAGTCTCCCAGCTTCTTCTCCGCAATGAGAGAGAAAGGGTGGCAGTGGGCGAAGTGGGCAGTGGGTCTCCCCAGCTAGGCCTGCCTGGCTGCACCAGTGAGAGAGGCTCTGCTCTCTCTGGACAGGGTGTCTCAAGCGGCACCACCCGCTCCAAGCTGGGTTACTGTCTCCCATCTGTCTACAGAAGAGTTCCTCCTTTTAGACCTGTGCTCTCCTACTATTCAAATCCAACTCCTCTTCCAGGAAGCCTGCTACTATGTCTGGCTCTTTCCCTCCTCTCTCTCAGGAGCCTTCTGGGTCCTGCATGGTTCTGCCTGCATGGTCCTGCACACACATAAATCAACACCGTTCTGGACCTAGGGAAGGGAAGGGGAGCTCAGCTCCAAGAGAGCCACAGGGAAAAAAGAAAGGGTGAATTGGGTGAAGGAAGGGAGCAGGGAGGCTGCCTGGGGAGAGCCTGCCCCAGCATCTCTCTGGCTGTGACCTGGAGCTAGTCTTCCCTCCTCTGAGGTCTCCTGCAGTTCTTTTTTTTTTTTTTTTTTTTTTAAAGACTAGGTCTCGCTATTTTGCCCAGGGAACCACAGGCTCACGTTGCCCGGGGTACCACAGACTCAAGCAATCCCCAGTCTCAGCTTCCCAGGTAGCTAGGGCTACAGGCACATGCCACCACATCCAGCTAATTTTTTGGAACTAGGTCTCGCTACGTTGCCCCGGGTGTGAGGGTGTGACTCAAACCTCGATCCCCGGTCGGTCTGGCGGGGGCTTACAGGGACCTACCACCATGCCTGGAGTTCTGATCTCTGAATGCTGTCTATAGCACTGAGCTGCTGAGCCACTGAGCCGGCAGCCCCACCACCGCTGTGGCCCTTCCTACAGGACAGGAGGGACAGCCCGGGAGAGGTGGGGGCTGGAGACGCAGGAGGGCTGGGCCTGGTCTGCAGAGTGAGGAATCACGCCAGCTCCTTCCCAAGTGTGACTTTTATAAATAAGCTCCCTTTGCCTGCCTTCCAAATGTGGTGGCGTTGGGTGGAGGAGGAGAAAGGGGGAGGGGGCTGGGGACGGTGCAAGTTGCTGCCCCAAGCAGCACCTCTGCTGCCCGGCCCTGGCTTCTAGGTTCCTTGCAATTCTGGGCTGAAAATTCTAACTCCTGGGGTTCAATGACTCCTCCAAACATGAAATCAGATTCAGACGACCTGGAACCACCTCCTCTTGCCTGGAAAACAGGGTTTTAGGTTTTGCAATCTCTGCTTCGTAGATGGGAACAGGGGAACCAGAGGGAAAAGAGCTGTGGGGGTGGCAGTACCCACAGTGTGGGTTTCTGTCATCGACCCTTGAGGCTGCCAGAGATCCCTAATGGGTACGGTTGCCCAGTCATGAACAGTAGCCTCCATGGACTGAACACTAGGGAGGCCTGGCAAGGAAGCCACACCATCCACGAGGCTAATCTGGCTAGTGGGAGGGAGAGGGAGGCGAGACAGGGGTTGTGGTGACCAGAGCAAAGAACCTGGGTTCAAGTTCCATGTAATCCAAGCTCTCCTCGGTGGTCCTCTAAGTCCAAGTCTGTCTTTGGGACTAAGACCTAGTCCCTTTTCACCATCCCTCTTCATCTACCAGGCAAACCACTTCTCTCTTGAGCCTCAGCGTCTCCTTCAGCAGAGGGGATGAAGACTTACGTGCCAGAGGCTCTGTGCCATGCAAAGAAATGAGTCCCCTGACCATTTATCCCCATATACTCACGTCTGACTCACCAGATAGCCAAACATCAGCAAATGCAACACAGCACATACCCTTTCAGGCCATTCATTGCCAAGATATTCTTTCTGATTCAACTGAGCATAGGAAACTTGAGGGCAACCGCAAAGGGAGAGTGGGGGTGGGCTGGGAGTGTTTTAGAAGCCCTGTGTGACATGGGGAGCATCTTCTTCCTTTGAATTCTTACAGGATTTCTACTGGGCTTGAGCTCAGTCAGGAATAAGAAGGGGAGGGGCTGGCAACTGAGCAAGGGGGAGACCGAGCAGAAGGGCACAGTCCTAGCTCCAGGCTGCCCAGGAGTCAGGACTGGTACGACCGGGGGTACCCAAGCAACACATGCACGAAGCCTCTGGGCAGAGAGTACAGCTATGGGATCAAAAGCCCAAAGGAGACTTGAAACTTTCCATGAGAAGACCTAGGTCTCTGGTTCCAGCAAGGGTTTTGGGGGACCACTAAAGATTAATCAGGGGGGGGCTGACAGCAGGGTGATCAGTCAGGGGATCAGATGAGACTGCCTGGTTGAGGGCTCTGAGGCCACTCTTCCCCAGACAGGTTTCATTTCCTCTCCTGCTGTATCCCAGAACCCTGAGACGTGCCATCCCTAAGGCAGAAGTACCAACATCCTGGTAAATGGCAGAGGCCAGGGGAAGGGAAGGAGCCCTCTGTATGAGGGGCAGGCAGCAGGGGTCTCTGTCAGGCTGGGAGAGGGTGGGCTCTGCCTCGGAACCTTTGTGAATCCTTCTGCTCCACCAACCCCGCCCCAGGAGCCACACCCCAGGGGACTATGAGACACAGGTGGAAAAATAGGTTCAGGTCGGAATCTGATGAGGGAAGCCTGACAGGTCTGGAAATGCCGGCCCAGACTGCCCGGAAGTCATGAGGTGGACCCAGGAAGGTGCACCGGGGAGGGGGGGGGCTGACCCCTCCCAGACCCGGGCGGGCAGAAGATCCCCGCAGGGACGTGATGGGGAGCCACAGGTGACCGGAGCTACAGGTGATGGGAGCGGCGGCTGGGTACCTGCGAGACAACCGCAGCCGGAAGAGCCCGGCCCCACCCGACCGCCAGGTTTCCGCAGAGCGCCCAGCAGCAGGCTCTGGGCAGGGGACCGCCCCGGGCCCCTTGTCACGGCTTTCCCGCCGTCTGTCTATACCAGCAGTGGGGTGAACACAAGGGTCAGTGATGAGGCACAGTGGGGGAAAGAGACGGAACCTGCTTCGCGGGCCAGGAGTGAGGTCAGTCCTCTGTCCCGCCACCGATATCCGATAATACCCCTGCAGCCCCCCAAAACAGGGGGGGGGGACGCCGAAAAGTTTATCCAGGACCCAGGGCTCCAGAAGCCAGCACGCGGAACAACGGGACCCGAGTTCACAGGAACCCGCGACCAGGACGGGTTCGAGGGGCGGGACCCGGAGGGGGGTCAGGGTCCCAGGCTGTACACGGCTCCCTCCCGCCCTGGCCGGGAGCTCAGAGGCTGTCGCCCAGGTGGCCACTGGAGCCGGGTGAGGAGCAGCAGGCGCGCTGAGCCCCGGCGGCAAGCGACCGCGCGCGCGGGGGCCGGACTCACCGTGCGGAGCTCCTGGGTTCGGTCCTTCATGCTCCCGGGAGTGGCAACGGCGCCGGCTGCAGCCGTGTGAGCCCCGCATGCGCGGCAGTCGCCCCGCGGCTGCGCAGCGCCAGCCCGGCCCCGCCCCGGCCCCCGGGACCCCGGCCCAGCCCCCAGTCCGGCCCCGCCCAGCGCGCGTCAGGCCCCAGCAGACTCGGCTTAAGTCGGGGTCCGGGAGTCGGCCTAGCCCGCCGCGGGCCAGCACTGCACGCCTGTAGTGTCGAAGCCGAGGGCCTCGTCCCCTGCCCCACCCTCCCTGGACTCGCCGCTCCCAGTCCCACCGTCTAGACTCTGGATCTTCATCCCCACAGCCCTTGGCATCCCTGGGGATTTGCTGGAGGTTGGATCCTGCTCCCCATCTCCTTGATCTCATTGCCTTGGAATATCCAGCTCCTACCTCTGAAAAAACCTCCTCTAGCCAAAAGCTTGCAGAGTTCAGTCTCTGAACCCTACTCTTTCCACTTTCCCCTTCTCACCCAGACTCAGGCTCTGATCCTCTCTTTCCCAGGATGCCTCAGCTTAGAGGCTGTTTGATCTCTCCTTTTCCTCAGTTTCCACGCCTAGCTGGATGCAGGACCCTTCCATTTTTTATGAAGGGGAGCTAAGAGCCCCCACTTTGTCCCATTTCACTGCATCCCCAGCTACCTGTTCCCACCCAGAGAGCTGAGGTCCTGTTTCCTCTCTAGAAGCTGGGGGCAGCTAAGTCTGCACCCAACTCCCTGTCCCGCTAGTGGGAAGATCTTAGCAATACTTAGAGGATGGGCGGGTAGGGGCTAGTCAGCAGCAGATGTTCCTTTTCTGCTTCCTGCCAGCATCTTGTTGAGACAGCAGTCATCCCCCCACAACCCCAGCTGTCCCCTCTGTGCCCTGGCCCAGACCCTCTTAACCTTAGCCAAGCACTCTCCTTTCTTTTCCCCAGGGCTGCCAAGGTGTTGCCCTGGAGCGGGGCCAGCCCCCTGTAGCCCAGTGTGCCCAGGCCTGGCACGTCTCCCAGACTGTGGGCACAGGTTAGCTGGCTGGCTGCCGGCTTGGAGACATTGTTCTGTCTCTTCTTCCCTAGAAAATCTGGCCTGAAACTAGCTCAGATGTCACTTGGCTTGTGAGACTGCCACACCCCTTCCTGTGGTCCAGACCTGTCTTCAGTCAACCACAGAGTGAGCATTGGTGGTGCCTTGTTCAACAGATGAGAAACTAGATTCATCTGCTAGAGTGACTTACCCAGAAACACAGGGTGAATGGCAGGGAATGTGTTACCTGCCTCCTCAATCAAACAGTTCCCCTGTGCAGGGTGATTCAGTGAATGAGGCCTAGGTGTAGCCCCAGAGTCCCAAGTCTGGCCCTGTAGGGAGAGGGCAGAAAGGGAAAAACAGCTTCTGCCCTCATAGAGCCTCCATGTCACACCTTGTGTCATTTATTGAGATGCATATTAAATGGCAGCATGAAAATGAATTTAAAAAATGAATGTGTGTCCTTCACCTTAACCTCTGTTTTTCTAATATGTCTTACCCTCATCCAGCTATTCATTGATACTACCTGGGACAGGTATTCTGCACTTAGGCACACCTAGCACCGTGGACAGACATGGTTTCAACAGGTGAGGTATCCTGGGTGGCTTCAAAACCACAGGCGCCTGCTGGGGTGCTCAGGTCTGAGGGTCAATGGGTGACAGATGAGGCTGGAGGTGTGGCCTTGAATTTTTTTTTAAGAGACTAGGTCTTGCTATGTTGCTCGTGGTTGTCTCAAACCCACAGACTCAAGTGATCCCTAGCCTCAGGTAGCTGGGATTACAGGCATGTGCCACCATACCTGGCCCTAGCCTTGAATATTAAACTTACTGTGTAGGCAAGGGGGGTGGGTCAGATTTTCATTCCTTTAATCAAACAGTAATCAGTACTATGTACTGACAGTTTATGGAAACATGGCAGGAAACAAGACACACATATTCTTGCCCTCATGGAGTCCACAATCCAGTATAGGAAACAGATGACAAGCAAACAGATAATATATGTAATGGTAATAATATGCTATGGAGAAGATAAAGTAAGAACTGAAGAACTGTACATGCTGGGTTTGAGGTCGGCGGATTTTAATTTTAAATTAGACGGCCAGGAAGGGCCTTGCTAAGAAGGCAGCCTGAGATCAAATATCTGGAGGGAAGGGGATAAGCCATGCCTGTCTCTAAAGAAATCACGTTCTGGGCAGAGGGGCATCAAATGCAAAGGGAGCTTGTCTACTGTGCAGGGAGAAAGGGAAGAAGCTGGGATGCTTGGAACAGTGGGTGAGGAGTAGCTCGCAGAAGTTGAGGGGCCTTGGAAGTAACTGTGAGCCCTTTGGCTTTTACTCTGAGTGGGTGGTAAGCAGAGGGGAAACATGACCCATTGCAGGTTTTCACAGCATTGCTCTGATTGCTGGGTGGAGAGCAAGTTGAAAGGGACAAAGGAGGAAGAAGGGATTACTTTAGGAAGCCATGGCAATAATATAGGGGACTGGGACAAAGGTGAGATTGGTGGTGATCCCTGGTCATAATCCGGATACATTTAAAAGACAGAGTCACCTGAGAGAAAGAAAAGCATAGGATGATCAGTCAAGGATCTAGATGGGGTTGCCAGTTACAAGGGCAGAGGAGAAGTGGGAGGGGAAGCCAGGTGAGGGTGGCAGTAAATCAGATTTGGGGCTTAGACCTATTAAGTCTGAGCCCATTAGACTATTCCAGTGGATTGGGCAAGTAGGCCCTTGTTCACTGAGTCTGAGGTCCAGGTTGAAGGCAGTGAGTATAGAAAGAGGCCTTCAGAGTAGGTAGAAGACAGCTGGAAGGCTACCTCAGCGTCCAGGAAAGAGGCTGTGGTCATCTGGACAAAAACATGACTGACTGGACAGGAGAGAATGGCAAAGACCTTCAAGAGATTTATTTAATTTTTTTACAACCTTGTATCAATTGTGGAAGAACATTTTTATTGGGACACATTAAAAAATAATAGCTGTCACAAACTAGAAGCAATGCACGCCGGTGACTGGCCACATGCAGAACTCACTGCTCCACTGCTTCTGGGTGGACACCAGAGGAGGCAATAAGGGAGGAGTCCAGACCAGGACAAGAAGCATACGAAGTGCCTGCCCTGAAATCCAGGGGAATCAGGCTGATGGTTGATGTGTTAATGTGCAAAATGGGCTGGACATGAGAGGCAGGACTAATCTGGCCTGGGAATTTGTGAGCAACAGTGCAGAGTATGTGTGCGTGTGTGTGTATGTGTGTGTGTGTGTGTTTTGGATTCCTTATGTGTGGTCCCACCAAGAACCATATTTATTCCGATTGTAGCACTTACTGTCCTGTGTGATATAGTCTGCTAGGTGTCTGTCCTGGCAAAGACTGGGGTCATGTTCTGGTTGATTCTCCAATGCTGGTACAGAGTGTGTTTGTAGAGTGGCATGCCTGAATGAGTAATGTTCCTATGAGAGCACCAGCACCGGGGGAAAGGCTGGGCACTGGGGAGCTCGAGAGCCCCCTAGGGGTAGTTTAGGGTTTCATCTCTCTGCCTGGATGGATGAAGATTAATTGCCCACGGATCCCTCATGTTGGGAACTGCTGCCACCTGCTGGATGATGCTGGCGTTGCCTTGCCTACGCCAGCACAACTAAGCACCTGTGCGTCCAGGTTGGGATGACAGCCACCATCTGTCCTGAAGCTCTCAGGTGGTGAGGAGACACTTGACATTGATAAGACAATCATGAGGAAATACAGGGGATATGGCACTACGGGGGTCTGGAGGATTCAGGAACATAAGCATGCCTAGACAGAGTAATAAGGTGTGCAGGGCAGGAAGGAGCAGCTGATGCAGACTCCATGGTAGTGTGTGTGTGTGTGTGTGTGTGCGTGCGCGCGTGACCTACTGGGGAGACTAGTCTCCACTAGCTCCACTTCACAGACGAGAATGATGAGGCTCAGCCAGGTCAACATGACAAGGTTAGGAAAGTTGAGTGACATGATGTAAGCTGCCCAGCCCTGCCAATCCTAGCTGTTCCGACCACAAAGCCCAGCCCCCCTGGCCAGCTTACAACTTTCCTTCCTCAGCCCAGTCGGTTAACCACCCTCCAGCTCATATCAGGTGTAAGCACAGAATTATATAAAACAGCAAGTTCCTAGTCCTTTCTCATTCTGTTTCAATCTTAGTTTTTCCCTGTAGCAATTTCTACCATGTAATATACTCACTCACTTGCTGTCTGTCTCCCCTCACTAGAATGAGCTCCATGAGATCAGGGAGACTTGTCTGCCTACTTTATGTCCATCACCTGGCAATATAGTTGGAACACAGTAGGTGCTCAATAAATATTCACTGCAAGAATGGATGACTAATGCTTTTAGAAACATTTTCCAGCCCACTGAGAGCTGGGGCCGCATATGAAGTTGGTATTGGAGTAGGAGCGGGAAGGCAGCCCTCCAGGAAGAGCCCATGTAAGGTGGGCATCTAAGTCAGGGGAGACCAGTTGCTTTAGGGGGTAGCACCACGCAAGGAGATTGACAAGTTATGAAATATATTGAAGGCAATTGTGGGAAAGAGGTAAAAATATGGGAAAGGGGAAATCAAGGAAGCATTGTCTCTTCATACTAGAACTTGAGGTCTATGTAGAAACTTTTTCCCCATATATGAGAACTATACTAGGTAGGGTTCTCCAGAGAATCAGAATAACAGGAGGAATGTGGAAAAAGGAACTGATTAAGAGAAACTGACTCATGGGATCATAGAGACTGAGATGTCCCATGATCAACTGCCTGTAAGCTGGACACCAAGGGAGCCAGATGTGCGGTTCCAGTTGGCTTCTGAAGCAGAAGTCCCAGTGGCGTAAGTGCCAGGAGAGGACTGATGTCCCAGCCCCAGCAGGCAGGAAGAGGGATCTAACCCTTTCTCTGCGTTCTTACTCTGTTTGAGCCCTCAGCTGCACTGGGAAAGTCGTTGGTTTTACTCAACTCACGAAGCTAAACACTGATCTCTTCCTGAATCACCTTCACAGGCACACCCAGAAGTGACGTCAGCCAGATACCTGGGCATTCAATGGCCCAGTCAAGTTGACACATAAAAGAAACCATCACACAGATAAAGAATTAAAATAGATGTTCATGTGTATGCCTCTGTGTGTGTGAGTGTGTGTCTCCTGAGTGAACCTGGAAGAGATTAACCCTAATTGTGATGAGGACATCTAACACCTAGATTTTGGTTTTGAGATACTATTTCTCACCCAACCTCCCCCACCTCCCAAAAAAAACACCCAGGTATTTTGGGCCAGGCATAGTTGCGCATGCCTGTAAGCGGCAGCCTAGGAAGCCACAGCCAGGGCCAGGGATTGCGTTTCGAGTCCTGCCGGGGGCACACAGCAAGACCTAGTTCCAAAAAATTATAGCTGGGCGTGGTGGCATGCGCCTATAATCCCAGCTACCTGGGAAGCTGAGGCTGGGGATTCCTTGAATCTGTGGTACCCCGGGCAACGTGAGCCTGCGGTTCCACAGGCAAAAATAGTGAGACCTAGTCTCAAAAAAAAAAAAAAAAAAAGAAAAAAAGAAAGAAAA